>JAUTBZ010195420.1:0-21738 GCA_032361785.1 Lepetodrilus galriftensis | reverse complement strand
CAAATATCGTGCTTGGGCGAGGAGCAATAGCCCGAGGGTGAACGGGTACTCGATTGTTTCAACGTTAAACGCCATGTCGTCTGCCATGTCGGCCTCAATAGCAAAATAGTAAACAGGGCATCTTCTAATTTAGCTACTGCTAGCATGATCTATGCATATTTGTGTGGGATATTTATTTTTTATTAATAAACTGTCATGTTTTGTGATCTAGACCTTATATAATTACAGTTTGTTTCCCATTAACAAATTATATAATATATAGCTATACTGTTTGATTTAATTGGATAGTATTGTATAAATGTAAATACGTGGCTGGTTGCACGTTGAACAAGTGTAAACATGATGTTGATCAGTGAACTCTCTCTCAGTGGGCGTCCCACTAGATTTCGTCATATTATTGAAATAAATTTGTATCGCTATAATTATGCATCAATATATTGTTAAAATTACATGGTGAAAATGTGTGTAGTGTACATCCTTTCTGCAGAATGTTTGCCCAACATCGATTGACGATAAACGATCTAATCATCTTGCAACTTTTGAGAATATTATTTTGATGACGAGGGGTTTCCCCAAATCTAATATGGGAATCCCGAACCTCTCCTTGGATATTAGTACGCCACGTATCCTTTTCTATTTCCGGCGATTTGTATTACTTCGCGATTCATATTGTTCAACAATTTAACGGGCATTTTTCAAGTGCACATATTTAAAACTCCATATACATCGAAATATGTAATTTAGTATCATGACATTATAAAGGAACTGTTCAATAATCAAATTATAACTGAGAACTACTTTGTATCTCATATGCAAATCATGCGGTGTTGATAGTTTACGTTTAGGGTCATCACCGCTAAAAAATGTTCGTGTTGTGCAGTACAGTATTTATCGAGTAGTATATTAGGTAGTAATTCTGGTAGACTGTTATTATCTGTTTGTAGCGACTTTCCAGTTGCGGTTTAATATAAAGATGCAAGACCATCTTTGTAATATATTAATTATATTTTAAAAATACACCCCCCCCCCCCTTTGTTTTTATGAACAACTACAAAAAGGTTCAGCTGAAGCATTAGCTTTTATTATATGCTTGGGAAAATATATGAGTGAAAATATATCCTTATATGATACTAGAAAGTTTTTGGGAAGTACAAACATGATTTATGTATGTCAAGTGAATGCAGCTAAGAACTAGTCCAAAATAACCATAAATATCTGTGATATTATGCCTTTAAAAAATAGTTTTAAATATTTATTGTATTTATATATAAGATAATGCTGTTGGCTGGATAATCGGGGGTTAGACATTCCATATACTCCATATGTACCGTTACGGTATGGACATAAATGAATTTATTAACTGAGTACAGCGTTCCTTCTTCTGTTGCTTGCAATAATTGTAGATTGGAGTTATACTTTATCGGGTTTATATAGTTAGACATTCCATATATTCCATTTAATTGTTTTAATTACTTTTTAACAAGACAAGTATTGGACATACCCGGTAAATGAATTTATTAACTGAGTACAGCTTTAGTTTTTCTGTTGCTTACAATAATTGTAGATTGGAGTTATTCTTTAGACAATAATTTAGATTATTCACTTCTAATTAGACCTAATTTATATGACAAAGTTAACAATCATCGTTGCTCCTGCCCCAAACTTAGCAGTAAGTGTGCTTATCCAGAAAACAGATGAGAACTAGCTGTGATTCGTCTAGAGCATATTATGTTCTACAAGACCTCTGTTCTGCTGGAAGAAAGTTGTACGGGTATGTAATATTAACTTTTATCATAAGATAAAAAGTCTTAGTGACATATTTAACACAGGAATATTGTTACTTGAAGTTTTGCCAAAATATTAGCGAAAATTAGCGAAAACCGACAATGACTGACTTACAGTACACTACTTCCTGGCTTGGCTTTATGTTAGGTATTATCCTCGATAAATATTTTTCCACATGAGTGTTCTCAAAATAAACGACCACGATACCGTTAAAACAGTTGACAGATGTCAGCAAAGCCGGGAGGTGGTACCGAGGCGACTTCCTCGTAGTGGTGGTAGAAATTATGATGATTGTGAACATTAGAACTATATTGCTTGTTTGTACCTTTCTAACAATTGTTCTAGCCAAGTTGGATACGCAATGGACTGGATTTCAAGCGAATAAATTTTCTAGTCACAACGATGACAAGTGTTTTTGCAAGGTAAAAGTTTGGAAAAGTTGAAACATTGTTTTTGTGTGTGTGTAAATTATTATTATTATTATATAGTAAGACCCACCAGCTGGAGGACTGGACTGTATTACGATCTATATTGTTGAAACATCTGGTAAAGTGGAGATGGATCATAATAATTTATATTTAATATGATCAGTACATTGAGTACTTAGTAACTTAGTAGATACATACAAAAATAACTTGTATCATAACCTACAAAGTCTAGTCTTTTAATAAAACAATCATTGATTTTGAGACTATCTAATATAGAATGACATATTTCAATGTGTTACCTGCTATAATTAAGGTTTGAAGCCAGCTGAACGCGATCTATATTAACGATTAATTCCTGCTGCGACGTAAAGTATTAATTCATTATTTCTATATTCTAATGTTATTAGTAACTAGTAAAGAAACCTCACTTCATCCTTTCATTATGTCATTGCTGTTTCCATGCTTAAATTAAACATACAAGTATAGATCTACAAGTAACAGCAGTATGACTTCCCCGCTGGAGTCGGAGGACTAGAGCAGGTGTAGTTGTACTGTAGCATTAAGTGATGTTAATCATCAGTACTGGTACTCGTTTCTCCAAGCTCTTGTATCAACCACGACATCATAAGCACTCTTGTAATGATCTCTTATAGGAGGCGATATCGGGCACTTACGAGAGTGCTATATGGTTTCATAGAGAGCTTTGAGAAATGATATCACGAGTGTTAACGATTACGTGATCATTCATGGGTTCTTTTTTAGTAGAAACCTCAAGACTTCAAGAGAATCCAATACAAGAAATTAATATTTCTTAACCATACATGTGGCATGGTAATTGATCTATATTATATGTTTTTGCGTGACTGTAATTTGAAACACAAATCATCTACCACCCTTGCTCATTAATTGACTAGTGCCTCAATAAAAATTGTTATCACAGTATTTCATCAGAGATCAAACAATTCTGAAACATTTCTAAATCAAAGATTAGATCAGAAATTAAAACAAACGTATCGCTAAAACCATTCACGTCAATTCCACCTCCTTGATCGTGGCGTCTTCAATTTCGCCAACAAACCAAAAGAACAAACACGATTCTCCTCTAGATATATGTATGCCAGTATTCAGCTATGTATGCCAGTATTCAGCTATGTATTCAGCTATGACACGACTATGTGCTCAGACAGTTCAGACAGGACAAATAAATAGACAGAAAAGCTATCGCCTCGTTTCACACCTCGGGTATACCTGTACAGCACCATGCTTGAACAAGCACGTGATTTCGAGCCGGCGGAATCACAAGAGACAGCTTGGCTGTGTAACAATGATGGACTTTGCTTGTACACTGAACCTCAAAGAACAACCTGTTGCTTTCAAACAGAAAACATGGACGGCTGTACACAGAGAGCAAGTGATTAATATACTACAGTGGACCCGGAGTTGCCGCTGGTTTCCTGACAAATATTTGTCGTATTCTTTTATCAAGAAACTGTAATATGGAATTCCTCTCTCTTTTTTTTCTCTCCCACTTTTTCCCAAATATACATTCAATAGAAAGACTCTTGCAATTTCACACAAATATTTTAGGTATCTCGTATTTTCGATATATAAGGAAAAAAGTAAGTTGTAATTATATGTTCCAAATACTTCACAAATTAGACACGCAAGTTGTAATTATCATAATATCATAATTCTTCAACTATCGATATTCAACGAGTTCATCAAACTGCAAATTCAATGAGACTTCTTAACAAAAATATTTTCAAATTCAATATAAGACAGATATAAGTCTTTCTGTAGCCGACTCCAGGCCCCGAGATTACGAAACTTTCTGAGCACAAAAACGTACTCAGACTATGACGTCACATGACGTTTTATGAACACAATTCTGAGTCGAGTACAGAAACGTACTCAGGCCTCGAGATTGCGAAACTTTTCTGAGTACGATTTCATGCTCAACTCAAAGTTTTGTTCCTGAATTTCCATACAAATCTGAGCTTCAACATGAAATTGTACTCGGAAAGTTTCGTAATCTCGGGGCCAGGGTCACGCCATATCACACATTTATGAAGTGGCCATACGTGTATCTACACACAGACTGCACTGGCACTGCCACCGCTCTGAGGTGGGTACACGTTATACGAGGCGCTAATGGTTCTATCCAGTAAGAAATGTCCCTGGTTTTACAAGCACACAATCGGTGTGGCAGCATCTTCAAAGCCAGGCTAAGCGTTCGCCCAGAAACTCATAGTCATCTCCTACACACACCGTTGATTTTCATCGGATGCTCAAGTAGAGTGAGAATTGTTTTCGCCTCAAGACCCATTTTCTTCTTCATGCTTTTTCTTTTGCGTTTCAATCGTTTGCTGTTCAATGGGGTATAAATGCAGGTACAGTGTTTATGTTAACATCGTGAAACTGCTCAGTAAATCACAGTGTTAACTACGATTCATGCTAGACGTGCTGCTGGATTCTTGGTATCTGCTGGAAGAAGTATCCCACTCTATTTTAACCTTCTCCCTGCTGGATTAGGTAGTGTCATGCCTCTATTGGGTGTATCTGGTTGCCTCCAGCATGGAGAGGGTTAAAAAAGAAGAGAAATGTTAGCAAGTGAAAGTTTCAAGTGAAAGATCGAGTGTGAATGTCACATCGAATAATATTTGCATAATTAAAAAACGTGACTTCAGTTTTGGTTGATGAAGAACACAAAAACACATAATTTAAATAACAATTAAAGGCCCATACTGTTCTTGTACAAGCTTTAAGCTAACTTAAACAATCCATTTTACAAGTTTAAAAAAAAGAGAAGAGAGATAAATCCATAAATGAATACGATGAGAAAATTGAATAATTCAAATGTGTCGCTTAAAGTCTAAAATTGATTTCAAGTACACTTCTTATGTCTGTGAAGTGGATACTCATCCCAGTCTTGTAGAAGACCATATTAACCCTCTCACATCTGGATTGGGCACAAGCTCTGCTCTAATAGGCATGTCTGTCTGCCTCCAGCATGGAGAGAGTTAATGGTTGCAATATTGCCAATAAGCCACAGAGGAAACAACTGGTTACGGCCCAAGATCCCCAGCCTCTTCTGAACATTGTATCCTGCCTCTCGCACTAGTACTAGACAGCAGTTGAAGAATTCCTCTCAATTTTGAAATTGGAGTTTACCAATGACAGACAGATGGGGAAGGAGCTTCCCATGTAATTAATCCTTGGAGAACAGACACCGGTGCCTGTTCTTGAAGCTTATATAACAGTGTAGCATCTCCTTGCAAGAGTGGGGGAAAAATACATACTTCATCCTCCCGAGGGATAATGACCTCTGGTGCAAATCTTTAAATTTGATTTCAATTGGTTCAAAGTTTTTCAATTGGTTTCCAAGTTGTAGGTTATGGAAAACAGTCTTCACACTTTGGCATATGTGACAAGTATGCTTTAACCCTCTCTCTGCTGGACTAAGCAAAGGCATCTCCAGTTGCCTTCATCAGGGAGAGGTTTTAAACTGAAGACTTCATCCTCTAGAAAGGTTTAATGACCCTCTGGTGCAAATCCTTAAATTTGAATTTAATTGGTTCCAAATTCATTGTTTGGGAAGTTCCTTCTGTGTGTTAGATCATTGTTTGGGAAGTTCCTTCTGTGTGTTAGATGAGTTTTACCAAATATTTCGTTGGGTGATGAGATACTTCCCATACCATCTTAACCTGCACCAGCAATAATTAGGAAACAAATGTTTCATGATTATGACTTGCTTCTTACCACCAATTAAAGTCTGACATATTTACACCATCTTAATGAGTTTGGAAACTATAACTCGGTTGAGTAGTTAAACAGCTGTACCAAGAGAAAGATGGAACATAGAGATTGAGAGAAAGAGGGAAAGAGCTACGAAAGTGAATACATTTTTTGACAATCCATTTTCTCATTTTGGGAACCAGCATGACTTTTTTAAAGGTCCTTGTTGATTAAGAAAGACATTAACAAAATTTAAGCCAGGATTACATGGGATACATAGGTTAGTTCCATGCCTGGTGCAATTAGATCTGTGCAAGAATACATGTAAAACATATTGAACTACTTTTGGCACTCATTGGCTTTGATTAGACATTTAATTTGGATAACATGATAAATTGATGTGAGTATTGGAAATTCTATTCAAATTCTGTGAATTTACAGATAATATATACCAAAATATGTAATTATTTCAACATCTAGCAATTACAATCGGAAACAGCCATTAACAGTTCGCACATTTGTGTCTTTTCAAATTCCTGCATGCAGACAAAATCTATTGTACCAATTTGTCAGATCTTTATCGGAAAGATTTCTTTAAAGGTATCGAAATGAAAGTTGATAGAAATGGGGCTCTAAATAGTTAATTACATCCCTGTCAAAACTATTCAACTTTTTAAAAAAGAAACACTAACAAAGAGGTGATTAACTATTTCATAAGGCATTCATTGGAACACATGTATAATCTTTGTGTTGGGAAATGGGTAATATTTCTTAAAATTAACCCATTACCAGTAAACTACATATTTTTCTAAATTAACCCTATACCAATAACATATACAGCTGTAACATCAGAAGTATACCTGTCATTGTATTATGACTATGTATATATGCTGTATACCACTGTGAGTGTTTCAAGCAAATAAAACTTGAAATAAACATATGTTTCACTTCTTAGAAAATAAATATGACATTTTATATAAATCTGAGAACATTTTGTTCTGAATCAATTTTTATGAAATTTCTTAACATTTATTTTTTTACGAAATTTTTAAAAATGTGTACACATTAAATTTGTTTACTATAGAAACATTACATCCACCTCCATCTCTAAGATTATGACCAGTAGTAAATCCCAGCATGGTACAGTATCCTGGATAGTAATCCCTCGTACAGATCGAGGTTATTGTTTGGGATCGGGATTGCCCAGCCTTACTACGGCTGTTGGAGGTTAGTCATGCTTCCGATAATTTTCACCCAGAAACATATGGAGCATGTGCTCGAATCATAACGCATATCTAGTATTGTTGCAGCAATGAAAGAAATGCATGTCTGTGTCCTCTCCCCCGTCCCAAACTCCCGCCTACCCCCACTCCAAGTCCCGACTGGTGAAGACAATGTTCTAGTCTGGACCCCTCTCCTTCTTGGCTTCATTGTAAAACCAATGACATAACCTATGCGTTATTGATTAAGGACTCGAAAATGTTTTTAAATATTAATGTTTTTCTCCAAATCACAATAATCTGGAAAAACTAATGATAGTAATCATCGTAATTAACAGAGTTTTGTCAAAGCATGTGGACCCTGCATGAAAATTTACTCCTGGAATCAATAGATATAGTTTCTGTGGATTGAAAGCCTCTTGCCGATTGTGCAAGTCTACAATAAGTTTAAATAATTCACATGAAAACCTAATTGGAGTATTATAATACTTTGAAATGAATTTTCTTCATAAAAATTTGAGTCATTAGTTCAACAGTGCGTAGCTGAAGTTTGTATTCAAATCCAAATGTCATTTGTATTTCTGTGAAATGTGCACATGCATTCACTTTGAGTCAAGGGTACCATGTTATGATGGAAAGGAAACAACACTTGTAAACAAAAAGTGAAAATGAGAGAGAAACACAGACTTATCATAGATGTTGATGATTTTCCAACCAGTGAAACGTCCTAACTCTATTATCAACAATAATTATATTAAACCCAATCATGTTCCTCCCAAAACCCAGCTATGTAATATACAAGAAACTGACCAGAGAGAAAATCAAATGAAATTATCTTTCGCAATGTTAATTATTGTATAAAATATTATTCTCATCCTCGCGATGGCCGACATACTTCAGCCATCATCCAAACATCTCTTGTGGTCTTTGAAAAAAGGTCTCGCAAGCTTTCATTGAATCAAAACAAAGACTAATTTTACATTTCGGAAGGATATCAAATGCACTTTCATTCATCTTAATTATCTCCGTGTGAACTTCCAGCTTCTCTCAATGCAGTTCCGCAGAAAATCGAAAACCACAAACATTTTTCTCTGTCCCGAGAGACGGTAAAGGAAGTTGCATATATCCCCAGCCTCACTGTGACCCCGCGCGATGCGAATGCGAACACCTGACCTCATTCATCTCTGTCTCCGACATGCTGTTCACAGCGCTATCCCTTGCACAATTGCCGACAATCTGAGGATTAACAATTGAAATTTTCGTAGCATTTGCTGTGCACAATTCTCTAGCAACGTATATCCACGGCAAAGTATTAGATCCAAGCTGTCGTTGGCTTTCTTTCAGGGTCTCGTGCACTCGGCAGTTGACTTCATATGGATGTCATCACTTTGAATGACAATAGACTTTGTTAACAAATGACAACAGACTTTCAATAGATCCAATAGATTTTTCGTAACAAATGACAATAGATTTTTCTTATTGTAAAAGCACGCCACTGAGAAGATTATGTACAGTGGTGAGATGTCCAGTCTTGCTAAGAAAACTAAATATTTTAAGTACAGCATATACCAAAGTTAATGGAACCAGTCCTTGTACATACATAAAACATGCCAACCATTATGTGACTGAAAGTATCTTGAAAGCGGATCTATACCCCAAATCAACCAATGACCTTCTAATCGAGTATGGGTGAAATATTCCTGCTGCGACGTAAACCTTCTAATCGCGGTGACGTACAGCACTAATTCTATCAAACATAAGGTCCCTTGAAAGATTTTAATATTTTATTCAAGCTTTACAATTTCTAACACCACTATTATCTTGCTTTCAAAATTTAAAACATAATATTTATACAAGTTCTGTTATTAATCACCAAGTGAAACATTTACCTGCATTCTATTAATACATAACAACACAAATATATTTTTTCTCTCTTACATAAACAACAAAGTTATTATAATGTTTAATTTGTTATTTTATTTTTTAATTAGGTTTAGAGTCACTCTCTAGATTCGTTCACTAATATCATAACTTGTCAGTTAAACAATTCTAATTCTTCTTCGAAAACAAGATTACTTGTGTACTAACAGCAATAAACCCAAGACAAAGCCTCACGATCAAATGAAACCTAGCAACATTTTAATAAGAGTACACTAGGCTTCCGAAGACACCGATGTACTTCCGGGTGACAGAACGGTCACAGTCGGAAACTGATCAATAATAAACCGATCGTACACAATCATCGTCATACGTTGCAGCTCCTAATTGTCTGGTTCATGCTCCGAATCCATGCGTACATGCCCAGGTTAATACCACTGCTGTTTATATGGGAGGCGTGAAGGCTGGAAAAGTCGGTACGTCAAGAAGACATCGGCACATTACTTTTCTCACTTTTGCTTTCAGCAGGAAGTTGGTCAAGTTTACGGGCTGGCAGATGATTAGAGAATTTACTCCTGGTTCTGACACAATATATATTCACACTGCTTTTAGTCAGAAATGTTTGATTGTGTTGGGGACCTGGATATTCCTTGTCGGGAGACACTGCCTACAAGAGTTTACTATCAGGAACCTTCACAAACATGATTTTGTACTAGATTGATCGATTGTATTAATGCTTTACGTCGTAGCGGGAATATCTCACCCATAGGCGATGACGATTTTGTACTAATAAGTATAACCAGCTTGGCAATAAAGTGGCCACTTGAACACAATGCATAAGGGTATACAAAAAGATTAATAGTTTTTTAGTTTATTATTACGGTACATTACCTTAAAAACATTTTGTTACATTTATTGTTTTTTAGGAGTGCAATTTTACCAATAATTAAAAAAGTAAATTGATTTTAAAAATGCAAGTCTTGATAAGATCAGTGAACAAAAACGTCTTTCTATACTTTTTTTAAACCAAAGAAATCCCATATATGTCAATAAAACATAAACAAGTCAATGTTTCTGAAAGTTGATGAAACTACAAATCCACAAGAACCATGACCAGAGATTTCTAAAGACAGACATCACGGTGTGGACAATTACAGTGTCTGTTCACAGACTCTACGGTTGACCCTGGTCACCAAGTTTCACACATTAAACCTGCACATTGCTGTTGACGTGACAAGAAGATGATGGGGTAGCGGGTCCACCTCTTCCTGGAAATTGGACCCTGGTCAAACTAGCCTGTAATCATGGCCGTTATCACCGGTCATCTCCGACGGGTCAATGGGAAGCAGTTTAGAGGGATTCCAAAATTTGTAAAACTCCCAGCCATGGTAGTATAAGATCTCCCGGATATGACTTTCAGTGGGTAGCATATGGAGATTTATTGTATTTATGAATGAAATCACGAAGGCATTTCGAGGTTTATTCGCGTATTAAAATATCACAGAGAAGCCATGTTAAAGATTTGAGGTATTCTGATTACAATGATATAAGCTTAAGTGCCATTTGAGTACTAGTTAATAATGCATTTACTGCATTTGCATTCAGTCAGGATTTCTCATTTAAGAGACTCAAACTCGTATTAAAAAATCTGAATGTAATTGTGTCTACCATTCAAAGATTTAACCTATCAAGTTCAATACCTTAAAAATGCCATGGAAATTGTTAAAATGTGAAATCATACACCCAATAATCATGTTAGACCTACAAGAAAGAAAAAAAGAAAAAGAAAAGAATCTGAACATATGAATCGGTAAACTGTAAAACAGGGTACCCAAAAGGAAAAAAATAATTCAAAATAAATCTGAACATATGAATCAATAAACTGTGAAACAGTGAAACCAATAATTATGTTAGATCAAAAGTTAAAAAAAAGAGTAAAAATTAATCTGAACTTATTAGTTTATCTGTTGTTCAAAAATAACTTTTCAGAAGAAATGGCATACACAACACACGATACAGACTGACTGGATTCAACCTTTCAGAGTGGTATTTGTAGTGATTTGGTTCCTGGTAACGCAGTCTGTTTATTGAACAACAGCCCCAGCCCGCCATCCCACTGACGAATCTGTCCAAGAGACTGCTTGAAAGGAACTGGTTAAATCAACAATAACTCTCTAGAACACTGCTCCAACGGAAAACACCTTTGATGTCTTAAGTATACTATGACAGATATTTGAAACACTGGATTCACTCCATGAAATTAGTTTGGCCATTCTGGCATCCCCCAAGCGAGGAGCGGATTGCCGTCTTGTCTGTTCTTGAAGGCTCGGCACCAGCGGCTCCAGGTAAACGATGGCGCCCGCCTTGTTTTAGTTTATGATTCTCTCTGGAGACAATTGTGAAGCTAGCATCTTTTCCATCGTAGCAATTTGGTTGGAAATGAGCGGTATGTCATAACTGGGGAAGATGGACATTCTCAGCGTGTTCCATGTGGGTGTCGGGTTTTGCCCTGTTTGCATTCTCACCTATGGCTGTCCAGTTGCTGAGCTCGGACAACATCGGTAGGTTAACCCTCTCACCTGTAGTAAGCATTTATGGTTGCTTCATGCGATTACTACACCTATGAAGGGTTAATTGTTAAGGAATTTGTGCAAGAGCATAATTCTTTTTTTCATTTTTATTAATTTGTATTCTATTTCTATATTACTATAGGCCTGTAATGTTTCAGTACTTCTGTGGATGTTTGATCATTGGCCCCCATTTTCCTAAAAGTCCATGCATATAATCACGGTTTGTTGACACAAATTTCATGGTCAAACATATTTTTACCGGAAAGTATGTACATTTGATTTGTCACAGTGGAAGTACAAACATGATTTTATGTATGTCAAGTGAACGTGGTTAGTTCAGAACTAGTTTAAAACGAGTACAATATATGTGATTGCATGTTGGTGTCAACTAGAGATGCTCTTCATAACAGAGAGGGTTATTATTCCCACAGGGAGAGTGTTAATTTAATACTTTCGAGCAGAATGAGAAAAATTACAATGAGACTTCCACAGAGGTACTGACACATCACAAGGCCAGAAATTACCATCTTGGCATATGTCAATATGTTGGAACATCAATATCTGTACCTCTTTGTCGAAGCACGTAAACATATTTGGGATAGGTACAATGCTTTGAAGTACATATGGAACACATAGTGAAGGAATGTGTAAAGTAGACACAAAGGCAATGTTGAATTTGAGTGGCCGAGATAGAAATTCCATGATAAAGAGTGCAGAAATAGCTGGAGCTTGCATAGAAGACCAACACACTTATGACCTTTGTAAATATGAATGCTTGTAAGTGCTACCTGAAGTTTTTCTAAGCTGTTTGCTGATTTTTGCTGAAATGTATATATTTTTAGTATGTCAACAATATTACTGGAATTGAGTATTTCTTCCTAAAACAGAACTTCATTATTATTATTATTAATATTACTATTACTATTACTATAACCATACATGAGATCGACCCTGTTATTATTATTAATAATTTAAAAAATATTAATATTAATGATAATAATTATAACTATAATAACAATAATAATAATAATAATAATAATAATAACAATAATAACAATAATGGATATTTATAATAATGCATGACATGAGGCATGTTCTAAGCACTGCACTTAAAAGATGATGACTTCATGGGCATGTTACTTAAATCTTCTTTATGGTAATAATAATATGTATAGGATCCAATACTAATGAAAACTACCAGATTTCATAAGACACAATCACCACCGAGATACAGGTAAATTAAACCTTGACACATATACAAGCATGTCAGTGCATATATAGGCTATGAGACACAGGATATGTGGTACCCCTAGACTAGTGGTACCCCCTGCAATGGCGGGTAATGAATCAGGTTTATCTGAGAGGTTACATAATGGCTGTCTCTGGCATGGTTATTGGGAGTGAAGGCCCAGTTTATTAGAGAGCTGACAGCAGAGAACATTTACTGTCACCTCCCACTGACAACTGTCACCATCACCCACAAACAACTGTCACCATCACCCACAAACAACTGTCACCATTACCCACCAACAACTGTCACCATTACTTACAAACAACTGTCACCATCACCTACCAACAAATGGCACCATCACCCACCAACAACTGTCACTGTCACCATCACCCACCAACAACTGTCACCATCACCCACAAACAACTGTCACAATTACCCACCAACAACTGTCACCATTACCAACCAATAACTGTCACCATTACCAACCAATAACAACTGTCACCACCAAATACACTAGTCTATCATTGACATTTTGGTTTAACTTATTTCACAACTCTCCTGACCAACACTCTCACTTATTTTTACTGTTCTAAAGAAAGTACCCCCTAACCCCCTACATATGGCTGGTTATATTAACTGCTGTAATTATGTACCATATACCCCCACCGTCCCTAGGATTTCAAAGTAAATCCCTTTCACTAACATAACACCCAACTCCAGGCATTACAGGGCAGAGATCCAGACATCCCAAGCATGACCAGATGAATAGGTCATCATCTCCTCCTTACTGGACTCTGTGGGGTGTCCAGGGGAACTGACACAGAGGTATGTCCAGCTAAGACATGGGTGACCATCTGGCTGGACAAATGACCACAGGATGGCCTGTCAAGGCTGCATAGTTCACATACAAGAGGGAGGCTATACTATTGACATTGGAATGAATTCGAATGACGTGGAGACTTGCAGACAATTCCTAGAATCCATGGTATGCATCATCTACTTTTGTAAAACATGGATGGTGGCAAAACTTAATTTCAGTTCTAGCTGGTTGCATGCATGTAGAGATTGAACCACAGACAAATTCAGCTAAGAGGTTGAATCACAGGCTGATTCTTCTTTGCAAAAAGAAATATTTATAAATATGCATCATGATCAAGAAACAGAAAATCATTAGCATGTCGGCAGTCATGGTAATATGGACTCAACCATCCATGACCAATTTTCATGCCAGCTGACTTCTCTAGCTAAATCATCCCAAGATGTGAGCATTAAGGTGCATGTTCAATTCCTACACTGAGATTTGTCCATCCAAATCAATTATCAATTCCTACCCCAAGAGGTCATCCAGCTAGGTAATCCAATTCCTACCCTAAGATTTGTCCATCCAACTAGGTAATCCAATTCCTACCCTAAGATTTGTCCATCCAACTAGGTGATCAATTCCTACCCCAAGAGGTCATCCAGCTAGGTAATCAATTCCTACCCTAAGATTTGTCCATCCAGCTAGGTAATCAATTCCTACCCCAATGTCCCTCCCCCTCCTCAAGTCATGTGACACTTCAGCTGCCCACTGCCGACAGTGTCATCAGCGTGACATAGATTCTCCATCTCTGACAGTACAAGGTGCCCACCCAGCAGTCAGTGGTCATCTAATGCCTGCTAGCCGATACCTGTGAGAGAGCAAGCACCTGCCTCACACCCTGCTGGGAGAATTAACATACAGGCTGTAACAAGACCAGCATAGAAACATAGCCTGTAACAAGACCAGCATAGAAACATAGCATAACTGCAGAATATGATAGCATTAATAATCTAAAAGACTAGAGAATGGTATCAGGTTTTTCTAAAAAAAAAAGGACTGAACATTTTTAATGTAAAGTTATTTGGCGATGCCTCCAACCATACATGAATTATGTATACCACTGATTCCAAAAAAAAACAATACTGTTACAAGTGTAGGATTTACATAACTATATATAAAATGTAACCCGTTACTGATGAATCATGTATAAGCTAGAGTTGTGGACCTAGAGTATTGTATCAGATTGTACCCAAAACAAAAGGCTTATCACTTTTAATATAAATGTATCAGTTGACACTGCCAAGCATATATGTGAAGATCTCTATTTTGATTGAATTAATGTTTAACGTCGCGGCGGGAATATCTCGCCCATAGGCGACGACGAAGATCTATAAGATTGGTTCAATATTCATGTAATATCCAATACTGTAAAAATGTCCTAACATGGATTATAACCTAGCACAAAGTCTGAAGTTATGGACCTAGAGTATGATATCAGGTTTTGCCAAAGGAAAGAAAAGAACTTTTAATATCAATTTATTTGGTGACATCTCCAACCATATAAGATGATGTCTACCACTGGTCCAATAAAAAAAACCAGGAAAATAAATTCTCTAACACATTGTAAAACAATTATCTTAAAAGTACTCCGACTGATTCCCATATACATACGTCTTCACCCAAGATGATTTCTCAAGCTGTGCCTATTACCTACTGCATCAAGTCAAGGTGTGTTTAGGTACAGAAAGCAAGGATCCCTCAGATCCCGTGCAAATAACTGCAAGTGTGAAATCCCCCCAGGGTAAATCACCGGAGCCGATCATGGCCCCAAGAAAGCCTTCCCTGCCAAGAATACTAAGACTTTGATCACAAACACAGCCATCCACTGTCACTCAATTAATTACATATCAGACTGCCAGCACTTTTTACCTCTTGCAGTTTTATCGGCAGGATTTGGGAAGCGGCAGCGCCTCTGTTGCACCTTGTAGACAAACCCCAGGAGGAAATTATGTAGGACAGGCTATATATTTCTCACATGACTAATTATAAATGAGGTACAAATCTTCATTTCTCCCCGCTCTTATCTGGGGCAGATCTTGACGCTTTAAGCTGTGGTCTCACCAGTTCTTGTCGATCACAATGTGTCTGTGAGATATGGACTGAAGCTTCTGTGGACTTTATCATCACATCTTCCTCTCATGCCAACTGCCTGCCATTCTCCGTGGCCTCCCGTGTATACCGGGGTGTACCAGGCGAATACCGGGCGCATTTTTACCTCTCTTAGCAGGAGGTGCAGCAACACTTTTAGCCAACATCAGTGTCAAAAGAAGGCCGTCAAGCCTTCCAGCTAGAACATGGGGCCTAACCTCGATGTCAACTTCTATGTCTATGAAGACGTTCAGCCCAGAACTTAGAAAAATACTACAGATGTCAAGTATTCAATTTAGAAAGAGAAACGCGATCTCATTGAAGACATTAAAACAAAAATAAAAATATAAATACATGAATTTTTACCTTAAAGTGTAAATGTGAAGACATTCCAGTGCTAGAATTAGAAATAATGTCTAAGTTTGGTGGCATTGATGATATTTCTTTAACCCTCTTCCTGCTGGAGGCAACTGGAAATGCCCTAGAGCAGAGTTTGTGCCTAATGGCAGGGAGAGTTAAAAGAGAGAAGAAATACATAAATGTGTAACCTTATTGTTAATGTAAAGACATTTAAAATGAAACAAAAAAAGTTGTTTAAACTCAGTGTCTTTGAAGATATTCTTTTTAAAAATTGAAATATATGAATGTAACTGTATAAATTAGAAGTGTAAAATGTTCAAACATTCAAATTAGAAGTTCTACATGTGCTGTTTAAGCTCAAGTGTCATTGAAGACGGATATAGAAATACAATTTAACCCAAGTGTCAATGAATATATTCAGACTGGTCCTAGAAATACTGCCTATCATGTCAATGACTGCGGTATCATGTCAATGACTATAAAATGTTCAAACTAAAGACTTTAGTAAAGCCAGAATACTCTAATGCTACCAGGGAAATCATTTAAACTAGATACGTGTATGACTGCAGTCAGAAGTGTCAAGGATTAAATTTGAGCTAGAAAACATGTTAAACATCAGTGACAATGAAGACATAAAACGGTAGAACTTTGAAAAAGGAAACAAATTAATTGGAATTTTATTTTTACACACGGATACAGATTCATTCATATAGTAAGACAAATGATATATCTAGATAAATATATAATTGTTTTTCCTTTTCAAGAGTATCTACACTCTCATCCATTCATCCAAGTCAAGCTCCTATAATCAGGTTCTAGGATGGTAATGACAGACAGAAAGAGAAGGCAAAAAAGCAACAACTGGATGTTGGCATTTACCCATCCATTAAAATCTTAGTCTAAAATCAGCACAGCATCACTTCTGTCTGTTTCTCTGTCTCTTTCCCCTTCTCATCTCTATCTCACCTCTCTACACTCCCTCTTTTCCCCTCTGTATCTCTTCAATTTTCTCTCTCCCCTACCTCCATCTCTCTCTCTCTCTCCTTCTTCTCTCCCCCTTCACTCTCTCCCTCCTCTCTCTCCCTCCACCTCTTTCTAGTTTTTGTTCCACTCTCCTCTATCTCTCCTTCCTCCCCTCCTCCTTCTTCGCTCTTGCTCTCCTCTCCTTCCTTTCTCCTTCCTTCCCTTCTACCCCTCTTTCTCTCTCTCTCTTCTCTTTCTCTTCTCTTCTCTCTCTCCCTATCTCTCTCTCCCCTTCCCTTCATTCAGTTTTCAGTCACCAGAAGGTACAAATCTTGATGTATTTCTATGCAATGCCAATGCACTACTCAAGTATCCTGTAAACATGTATAACAAGATGCATGTCACCTACATACTGGAGCAACACATTCTCAGATTATTATGTTGACTTTTCAGGCTTATTTTCATATCATGCCTCTTTAATCTCCTAGCCGGCTGTTTGACATTTTGATGTCTTCAAACATGTTCTATAAATTGCTGTCATACGCCATCAAGGAGCATGCTATTTATACAGCAAGCTATCACACCTACAGTTTCACTAACCCAGAGGCTGTTCACATGAACACAAGTTGATATTAGCTTTAGTTATCATGGACAAAAATAAATAAATAAGTTACAAAATATTTGGCAATAGTGCACATTCAATTTTGATGTTCAACCATCAGACCTTCAACCTTGATATTCAACCATCAGACTGTCAACCTTGATGCTCAACCATCAAACCTTCAACCTTCAACCTTCAACCTTGATGCTCAACCATTAAACATTCAACCTTGATGTCCAACCATTAGACCTTCAACTTTGATGTTCAACCATCAGACCTTCAACCTTGATGATCAACCATCAGACCGTCATCCTTGATGTCCAACCATTAGACATTCAACCTATCATCAGCCTTCTTATTTAATACTGTAAATCACAAAACTAATGCGTCACTAATTTAATGCGACCTCTAGATTTTAGATCTAAATGCGACACCAATAAAATGCAAACAGTCAAGTCTCCATACATGTTTTTCCCCAGTACTTACCTTTAATGCGCAGCAATTAAATGTGACAATACGGCGGTCGCATTTTTCGCATTAATATTCTGCTCGTATTAATTTCATGATTTACAGTATTTAATTATTTGAAGAAACAGTCCTGTTCCAGGTTTATCCCTAGATAGATTAGCAATGTACAAAATAAAGGTAAAATCTCTGAAGTTGATTGACCACAGTCTAAACCACACAAAATGAATTCCATCATGGACCACAACACCATCCTCACACTCGCAGTGCAAATCACATTCTTTGTGCTACTTATAGCACTCAACCAAAGAAAAAGTCATAATTTTCAATAAACATCTGTCGGCAGCTATGACAAGTTTCGTGCAAGCGGTCCTCAATTTTGGAAATTGTGAACACACCTCCTAACAGTGCTGACCTTTCGTCAAAGCCATGTGACCCTGCCTCTGCTATAATGCTATGCTCCAGCGGTAACGTATACCACCAAGCATCAC
This sequence comes from Lepetodrilus galriftensis, assembly GCA_032361785.1. Classification (NCBI taxonomy): domain Eukaryota; kingdom Metazoa; phylum Mollusca; class Gastropoda; order Lepetellida; family Lepetodrilidae; genus Lepetodrilus; species Lepetodrilus galriftensis. Next base: position 3,061 of record JAUTBZ010195420.1, on the reverse strand, counting down.
CACTGGAAGTGACAGATTCCACAATTACTGTCTCCTGCCCAGTAAAGCCCTCACTCACATGTTTAACATGTTTAACCAAAGGGTTTAACATCCACAGCAGCAGGAAGAGGAGGATCCTTTTAATACTAATCGCCTGGAAACTAATTATTAGCTAAATTATTAAACTCGTATTATCCGGGATCATATTCATATTGATTACATCAAATTATGATCTAAAGAAGAATTCTTTATTGTAATATAAAACCTAAACACTTTCCTTGATAAAACAGATTTAGTTCTTATTTTATTTATAGTCGTCTTATATTTTTTTTATGCGTAATGTCCCAAGGCCTGAACTGTATCCAGTTGACATATTCAAGGTTCATAAACTGAAACTCTTCCATCCATATCAATATCTAAGGTTATTGCAGATTGCAGAAGATACTGACGAGAGAGACGCCTCTGTACCTGAAAGCAGGCAACATTTTGACCAGATTACTACATCAATCCTGAGCACGGGGATTTTTAATATCTCGCTAGCGGTGGCCCCGGCTTATCAGCATCATGCTTGCCATGGTCAGCCAAGCATGACATATAAATACATACATAGGGTTGGAGTCTCTTCAAGGGAGGTACAGTATAGCCAATGCAAATCCCAAACAGACGTCCCATTGCCACTCCATCCACACACACACCCATCCAACCCTGGCCCCATTTCATAAGTCATAAATTGCCCAACAATAACCAATGCTAATAATATCTCTGATTATGTTCGGGCGTCATTTGTCTCTGGGTGCATCCAGGGTGCAATCCCCTCCACCAATTAAATGAAGCAATTTTATTTACGATTTGAGAACTGGTCCGTGTGTTTTCAGACTGGTGGTACTTGTGTGTGAATGAGCCCTATTGCCTAAGCTGAAAAGCTACTAATTCGAGAAGTTGAATTAGAAAAAACAAGCTCAAAGAATTTCCACTTCAATATTGAAAGGAAATATAACAACAGGGGTTCAGCTCTTAAAACTTTCTGTTTAAAAAAGTGTCTTAAAGGAACATGTAAACTTAATCTTTTTAATAAAAACAAGAATTCTATTAAAGAGAGATATTATACCTGAAATTTCAAAACTAAGGTCTTTCAGGTGTGAAACACAAAAATAGAAAGAATTATCTCTGGATTTCTTTTGCCTGCAAAGAATCATATGGTATTTCCAAGATGTTTTTCTACAAACAGGCATTATACATGTCATTTTGAAACTGAGGTGCATGTAATTTAGACAGTATTCCTATGGCATATTGCTATCCAGTATTCCTATGGCATATTGCTATCCAATTTCTTATGCCTGTAAAGAATCATTGTGCAACCAACTAAAACATGTCAAATAAATATCCATGAACCTTTTCACTGTCATTTATTTATTTTTAAATATTTATTTTAGAATATTTTTTTTAATATTTCCGTTAGAGCTGTTTTCACGATTCTATATAGCTTACATCACGGCTTGTCAGTTTCATGGCAGGAAGAAACCCATAACATCCATAGTACTGAACATTGCAGTAAACCTGCGAGCACCCATCAGCACTGATGGACCAAGGATGATATCTACATCGCCACGGTACAAACAGCGCATCCTAATCACGATCACGTCAGAAATGCAACTTTCTTGAACATTGATGCCAGATCCTCTAGGCCCATTGATCCAAAGTCTGATGTTATACCATTGTACCACCACCCACCACCAATGTAACACACCCATGCAAACACGAACATTTACTCCCATGTACAACCGTCGAATAAGAACACCAAGAGGAAATCTCTGAAGAAATTGACAAGAACATTATTGATACAGCCTAGAAGATAAACCGATTTGAACTCGATTCCCTCTCGAAGCAGCATCCGGAAAAAAACGACTGGTTTCGACAATATTACAGACACAAAATCCCACAAAAAACTTGCTGGTATGACATAGAAGATGACAGAGCATCCGAAGTAAGAGAAATCGGCCTGTTTGAGCAGCTGTCCATGGAACCGTTACCTAGCCATCTGCAAGCTTGGAGATGCATGTACATGTCTATCATAGGAACTACCTCAAGTATATTACATGTACCGCAGCATCATTTGCAAAGTGCCACGGATGCGAGATCCAAGATATTTCTTTCACATCATTATTACAAAAATCGTGGAGTAAAAACCATCGGGCTCTGAAGTACACTGCAAGAAATATGCAGATTCACTCATTATTGCCCTTTTTTCGTTCTCTTGAATTACATGGACCGGCTGACATGTAGCATTCCTATTAAAGTAAGGATAACATCCCTTAGGAACTGCATAGGGAGATTTAAGAGGTCTGTTGTAAGAACAGAAATCATTATTTATAATAAAAAGCACACTTAACACTCTGACCGAAACCGTATAATTGGTACAATTGAAAATAATCTTCATGTTGTCTTGTTTTCCTATTACCTAATTAAAATTGTACATGAAAGCGAACCAATGCTCACAAGAGTTATACACTCAGATCTCAAGGGTCTCATTTCATATTTGAAGCGTTTCTTGCTGTTTTTAGACCCAGGAAGCAATCAAACTTGTTGTAATTCTTTAATGTCCATTTCTTACATGGTTAGCTTTTGTAATGAGGTCTCCTTAGTATATTGCTACCTTCTTCAAACAACTACAGACATATGTTAATAATACTGCAATGCATGTTTTATATTCATCTGAACGTATACAAATGAATTGTATGTGAACATTTTCAGAAATTATTTTTAGTCATTTTGCGGAATAAAATCTCTCCCTGCTGGATTAGGCTAAAACACTGCTCATTAGGGCATGAATGGTTGCCTTCAGCAGGGAGAGGGTTAAACTGGTAATACCATTTACATTTTTATGTGTGTAAATTTGTATAGTTTTTTTAATATTATTAACGTAATAAATTATTTTAATATACATGATATATCTGTAATGTATGGACTCTTTCTACTTTTGCAGAATAAAATCTGTACTGGACACTGGCCTATTATCGCCCAGGACCTATTATCGCCTACCCCCCGCTGTAGCGCTTCCGCGTTCGTGATTGATTTGGATTAT
>JAUTBZ010195309.1:12500-21779 GCA_032361785.1 Lepetodrilus galriftensis | reverse complement strand
AAAACAATATTGAAACACATAAAGGTCACGATGGTTAATAACATAATTGCATTTCCAAATTAATTAATGACTGGAAATCAATTATATCCCCAAAACTTAAGTGGTGCGTTTTCATAGTCTTTCAGTATATATCGAAATTAGACCCACGTATATTTTAATTTTTGAATGAAACATCGCCGTTCTAATCAGCGGGGACAATGTTCAACAGATTATATCGAAATTTGTTGATGCGAATTTCGCTTTCGGTGTGAAAGAATATAGATAAATGATTTATATGTTCTATCTCAGAACGTATATCGCCTATTTTCTCGCCGCAAAATTGGCAAAATAAAGGACCTTTAGAGTCGCACATTGAACATTACCTTTGCATGCCTTCTGTTTACAGCGCTTAGTCTTGTAAGCATATGTTTCACCAATGCATTGCATGCCGTTGTGTTCAGGTTTTGGATTCGTACACGTCCTGGTCCTTTTGCTTGTTTTAACACCATCACCACACGTCACTGAACACTTGGACATTGGGCCCCAATTGGTGTAGGCGCTCCACCCTCCGTTCACTGAACACGGGAAAGATGAAATCAGGAGGTGGAATGCATAGGATTTAAGCTGTGTTCACACTTACGCCTCAAACCGGTTTGACGAGGCTTTAAAATGATTTGACCGACTTAATCCGATTTGACTGTTCACACTACAATTCCAATTCAATTCAATTCAATTTATTCTCGAAAACCACTAAATGGTGGTACATGAGAAAGACATTCAATAATTTATAGTGTAAATAATAGTGGTAAATAAGAGGGATGTGATAGAAGGACAGATAGCGAGTCAAAAGTACATGTATTTTACAGGATAATAGATCTATACACCACAATACACGTGGGAAAATATAGTAGATAAATATAAAATCTAAACATATATACATACAGGCATTTCCGTGTACACTGGAGTACGTGGATGCATACATACATTCATTATCATACAAAATACATACACCCATTTCCAAACTCACTCACTCCCTCTCTCAGTCACACACACACGCCGACGTACGTACACGTCGACGTACGTACGTACACACACATACACACACACACACACACACACGCACGCACACACACCACACACATTAGATACATGTATAGTTGTGTATGTCTATATACAAATATATTCAATATGCTAATTAAGCAATGAGAATCCTTTGGCAATAGATTTAGAAATATTCTTTAGGTCTTTTGGGGAGTACTTCATATTGTTCTGAAATGTATGGCGTATTGTTTTTTATTTATATTTATGTTTTTCCATACATTTTTTTTTGTATTCTTATTTGTGCTTAAAGTAACGAGAGCTTTCGGGAGACCTGTATGTATACAAAACCTATGTACGTATCTGTATTAATATTTAAGATGTTTTTGTACGGGATGACTTTACTTTCGGTACTCTGTAGGGCGGTTGTGGCATTGGGGCTTGTAGTTTGTTGTCTATGACTATGTAGTCTATCGTTCAGCAGCTTTCATCAGGCGTATCAGGGTTTCACGCCTATAGTTGGATATCTCTTCACGGAATTGCTCGTTGGTGTAGAATGGAGTATCTACGTTCGTGTCGTCTTCTCTTCACGGTTTCTTTCTCTTTGGTGATGTTACATCTAACAATAATAGACCAGGTCTAGTGTTCTGTGAGGATTTTGGTCCTCTTCTATCCACTCTTCTGAGGTTCAAGTGTCCACTGTCTAGTTTTAGTTTTGTTTTGATGAATGTTCGTATTGTATCTTCACAGTCTTCGTCTGGGGTTTCTGGTATGTTGCTGAATATGAGGTTATCACGCATGGACCTACATCTCTGATCAATAAGGCTTTCGAGGAGGCCGAGGGTACTTGTACTTAAATCGTATTGGTTTTATGCTTGCTTCCATTTCGTACCTACTAAAGCTATGTTTACACTTAGGCTTCAAACCTGTTTTACGAGGCTTTAAACTGAATTGACCGCTGGGACGTAAAACAATAATTCACTCTCACTCACTCAGTGTTCCTTCTCAACTCCCTGGGAAGTTTACAACATGTAATATACGAGTTACATTGTTTTTCATTGTGGTATTCTTACATGGACATGTATGAGAGTTGCAGTCCGAAGTTATCGTGTCGTTATCATTCCCGGCACAGGGCAGGCCGTCAGGTCCTTTTTTAGGGTTAGTGCACTCTCTGGTCCGCTCGTAAATGATTGTTCCACCACCACAGGTCTCTGTGCATCTAGCCGCTTTATTCTTCTCGGTCTCGTATTTGATAAGCCACGGACTCCATCCTCCGTTTACTGTACACAACAAAGCAATAGGCATACAATGTACTTGTATATGAAACAGAGATATTACTATGAGTTTCACGAACTAGCATTACACACAGGACAGGCCCCGATATCTCGAAACAGATGATTTTGAGATTTTGCTCTGCTGAGATTTCTCCCATCGACTCGGTGCTGCAATACACAGAGATTCAAAGTTACAGCACTAAGTCAATAGAGGCTGCAAGTGGGTCATCGAATATCGAAGAGTATAATTTAAAACCATGAAATTCCGGTAATAGGCTAACAGAAGGCTATGCCTTATAGTGACTACAAATCCAAAGAACATCTAAGTAATACGACGTTTCAAAGGATCGTATCCTTAAATTTCTGTTTGATTCATAGATGAATTATGTTGTTCAGCATGGTTCACGGGTAATAAATCGTGAGGCGACGTAAGGTACGTCGTATTAAGATTTTCTTTGGATTTGTAGTCACTTCTATGCATAGACTTCTGTTAGCTTATCACCGGAATTCCTAGTTTTAAATGATACTCTTCGACATTCGATGACCCACTTGCAGCCGCTATTGAAGGAAACCAGTTTAAAAAACTATATTCCAAGCAGTTCTCAACAAGCCCAAACCAAACTACCTATTATGTGTTTAAATTGCTTTCAACATTTCCTTTTACTGCATTTGGCATGTGCAAGTGACATGAAAAATCCAAATGTTTGTTTATAGAATCTCTCTTCCTAATACCCCTCTAACAACCCCACCACCCTCTCACTCTCTGGCTCTACCCAATGGAGTGCATCAACACTGGTGAGAATTAGGGCTTAGTGTGTGGATTTTGTGATTTGTGGAACAACTTTATTGATTGTGTAATGCTAGCTGTTGCATTTCACACTGGTTAAGCAATCAATATTAACTTTATTATTTGTAGTAATACCATTGACATACATGGCTGACCAAGATATATTACAGTTTTCATTTGTGTCAATGATTTTCTGGATTTGATGACAAATTTGAATGTGGAAACTGGAAAGATATGTAATTTGTAAAAGTACAAGAAATTGTACATACTGAAAATACACAGACCAATGCTGATTAGCATCTATGTACACTAATGTGACTTTATGGAGTCCATCTGATGATGTCATTCAGGGCCTGAAAGATACTATCTTTGACTTTCCTGGACTACACATGTAGTAATTGTAATGTAATATACAAGTACTAGTGTCCTGATACAAGTACTAGTGTCCTCAGACTTCAGTTCCTCAGACTTCAGTTCCTCAGACTTCAGTTCCTCAGACATCAGTTCCTCAGACATCAGTTCCTCAGACTTCAGTTCCTCAGACTTCAGTTCCTCAGACTTCAGGGTATCATTTCTGGAAGCTCTCATATCTACTACGAGACCATAAGGACTCTCGTAACAATCTCCAATGCACATGGGGATCGTACACTTACGAGAGCGCTATGGTGTCATAGTGGATATGAGAACAGCTCGAAAGCAGCTCTAAATCCCAATTAAGAAAAACAATTCCCAAGATATAAGATGGTAAGAGTTCTGTCATCATCCTCGGTTCATCAGTACCAGAATGTCCTCGCAGGTTTACTGCAACACTTAGTCCTGCAGATCCTGCAGGTTTCTTCCTGCCATAAAACTGACAAGTTACGCAGACAATATCATATAACGGGTAGTCATGAAAGTGGCTCTAAACCTCCAACAAGTACAAATAATCCAGACGAGTCACGTTGCCAGACGCCAGACGAGTCACGTTGCCAAACTCCAGATGAGTCACGTTGCCAGACTCCAGACGAGTCACGTTGCCAGACTCCAGACGTTGCCAGACTCCAGACGAGTCACGTTGCCAGACTCCAGACGAGTCACGTTGCCAGACTCCAGACGAGTCACGTTGCCAGACTCCAGACTTTAAATACAGGACAGGTGGGTGGGTGTTCATTACCTTGCCGATCTTCTTGAGTGTCTCTTGACCAGACAAAGTGTCAGGAGTGTCCCGCTAAACCATCATTAACTACTAGCTGACTTAATTAACAGTTCTTTAATTAACGAGTGGTCTCCATTGACCTCCCTGGGCTCATGAAGTCCCGGCAGTTCCAAGAAGGTCAAAGAGTTGAACTTCAGCTACATATCCTCAAACAATCTTTACTAAGGACAGGAGTGTTTCCAGCCTTCAGTTGTAGATATATATTTAGCTGAAATCTTACAGACTATAATGTGTTTGTCATCTGAAGCCAAACTCATTCAAAATGTCCATACAATTAGCCAAACAAATTATCTTCTGATTGGATGGAGAAAAAAGTTTACTTATGGATATTTTAAAGTATTGTGTACCTTACAAAAAGAAAACTTCAACAATTCTATTATAAATAATTCATAACATACTTGCAAATTCTTTCAAACTTGCTCTGTGTGTCAGTTTGCTATAGTTCACAGAGTGCAATATAATCATTATTTTGTAATGCATTATCGCTGACACACACACAGACACACACACACACACACACACACACATCACCCACACACACACACACCACACACACACCACACACACACACACACCACACACACACACACACACACACCACACACACACACCACACACACACACCATACACACGCACATGCACACACACGTACACACACGCACAAACACCACACACACACGTACACACACACGCACATGCACACACACCACATACACACACACCACACACACACACACACACATTATTCTATGAAATATAGCATTGACAAAACATTGAATTTAACGCTTGCTATACGGTAGTAATGTGTGGAGCAACAACTAGAACAAGCATACCAATACCTTAATAATACATGAATGCTTTCACTTTGTTCTTTTAGAATTATACCAATTCCATTAGTTAAGTACTTAAAAGCCTGGGGGTAAATGAGTCTGAATGAACCAAGATCATAGAAAACAATTCCCAATACATATTAAATTATCCAGACAGGTAAATTGACATGCGGATACAAAAAGAATGTTCAAAATGGTATTGTAGTCTATTGACAGAGCTATTTTCAAAGGTATTTTAAACATATACTAGTGCATGTATTCAAATGTAAATGGCAAAATTATACTTGAATGCCTAATCCATGGTTTATCAGTTTGTCAGTTTAGTGATATTTAATGTTGAAGAATTAATATACTATCGGCTTTTGTACCTAATATCCTTTAAACATGTATGCATAATTCATAATACACTGTATACAAACTTTCTTCTTTGTCTGTTCTGTTATTTTAGCCTCTCTGTATTCTAAGATATATGCTACTTCCCACTGGTATAAATCCATTTGAATGCAAGACCTCCTACTAGCTTGCCAATAACACAAACATTCATAACAGTATGCAATGCAATGCTTTGTTTGATATGCTTCAAATGACTACAGTTCTAATGATGAATAGGGGTAGGTGGTAGCACAATGGTAACACATTGGACATCGGCACCAAAGGCCCCTGCAGGGTTTCTCCGAACGCGCAATACTGAGCTACAGTTCTATGTAATAATGAATAGGGGTGGGTGGTAGTGCAATATGGTAGAACATTGGACATCGGCGCCAAAGGCCCCTGGTGCAATTTGTGTTTCAGGAGCTTGATATCAATGTTCACAAAAGTTACCTTTCTGAAGTGATCATGATAAGATGTGCTGTGTGTACCATGGCAATGCAGTTATCATCCTTGGTCCATCAGTACCAACTGGTACTCACAGGTTTACTGCAACATTCAGCGCTATGAAGTAGTTTCATGTCTGAGTGAATAGACTCAAGAGCAGGTGCTTCAAACGTTTGGGTGTTTCCATGGGATGGTCATCTTATTGAGGACATATATGAGAAAAGTTCTCATGATCTGGTTATCAAACTGTGTGTTCTTTTGATATTAGTTTTATTCATCTCTAATTGTCATCTCATTGTGGCACATACAGTACATGGGACAATAGGGTCAGTAAGTCTCGTCGGGGTCAGCTCCGGTGACAGGAAGAATTTTGACGGTTTCTATGAATGACGTCTGAATCGTGACGTTTTCATGTGAGGTCATAATGGGACATCGTCAATATGTAGCGCATTTAGGTGTTTGACCGGTTTATGTCACCTGATATTGATTGAATCTCGGGCTATCTCGTGTCAACTTACGGACCCTATTTCTTAACATCAGTTTATACGACTGTATTCTTTCGTTTTGGGGTGTCTCCACATGATGGTCATCCCATTGAGGACATAGTCTGACATAAATGTACACGAGACAAATTCTCGACATCTGTTTATCATTGTGACCTATCCCTAGGCATGTCTTCTTGTAGATGTGTCGATGTGCTTAAGTACTTGGACCATTACGACTGCCCCTGGACAGGAAGTAGAATGGCAACTGCTCGGACAGTTTCTGTTGGGTCTTGACACTAACGGGGCTTCACTGTGTCAATGCCGACTGGATGATGTCTGCTGTGCTTCTGGAGGCAATTGTCGGCCTCGCTATGCAAAGTGACTAAATGCATGGTAGCCAAACAAGTTCTTGGTTTTATATTTACAGGGTTGTAGCGTATGTGACGACAATTTACCAAGCTGTTAATGTCCAGAATGTCGAACGAGAACATGCAGACTGGATAATAGAGGACATTAGCAATGATTGTTGTTGTGATGGTTTATACAAATATTCAAAATGAAAGGAAGAAGATGTCCTAAAGATTTGGTTAAAAATGTCTGACCTATATTTATGCCTAATAGTTCATATTGTAATTAATGCACTAGAAAGCATGCTCAACGTGTTATATTACTATTACTCTGGTCACATCCTACTGGGTACCCACTCACAGCTAGGTGGAATAAAATCAGATCATACAATTTGTCAAACTGGATACATGTATATTCTAATATTTTCACATTTTCATCAACATTTTAAATACTAGTACCGGTACATGGATTTAAAATGGCCAGTAAGTGTTTTTCATGGAAGAAAAATAATTTTAAAAATACAAGGCAATCCTAAGAATGATATATGAAATAATCAATTGATGTTACTTTGAGAATTTTGGCATGGCTCTTCCTAGCACAATGGGTTAACACCAAGTCTTGGCAACAAACGAACAATTCCTATAACCCTGGAGAAATAGTAGTTTCTCTGAAGTATTCCTACATCCATTTCCAGTTAAATATTTCATCAATTCATCATCTTTTCCCTTTCTCTGTATTAGAGCCAGGACCTAAATTCTCTAACCTTTCACTTTGGTGCCAAGAAGAAGAAAGAAAACTTTCCCCAAGGTGGGTTGGTGTAGGAATTGAACAAAACATACGATACACTAGTGGACAGAGGATGTTAATAGTATGTAAATTTAATGATTTTATCTGTTTTTTAAAGGCATACTATCACAGATGGTTGACCTATATAATGGACAAACCAATTTCGATCTGAGAACTACTTACGCTTGTTATTTACTGATGTACTTGTTCCCTAACATTAAAAAATATCATATTTTATATGAATAAAAGGAACGTTCCTCTAATCATCTTGTAATGATTTGCGCTTGACAGTCCACTATTCGATCACTTCCTGAACTTCTTCTCGTCACAGAGCCACATGGCAGATTAGTGTTCATGGTTCCTCATTGCATATACTTTGCATTTATAACTAATGTTTGGTCAATTGCAGCCATCTAAATCTGTGATATTATGCCTTTAAGTTATTAAGGAATAGGAGTCATGGGAGGCACGTAGTACATATATGTGACGTCAGTAGTATGACGTCACAGGCATTCTTGCTCTGTTTAGGCATCGTTAATAACATTTTAGGTACATTTTATTACCGTGTGTAGTGCTTCCCTATGACGTATATTTGATAAAATGTTTACTCAACCATGCAATTGTATATGGGTGTGATAGAAGATGCTCCTACTGGTATTGGCCAGCTGGGTTACCCCTTTGGATCATTAGGTAGAGCATTGGGGTCACTCATAATCCAGCAACTCGGGTTCAAATTCCAGGATCGGCATGAACCTCTGTTACAATGACACCCAGCATGTATTCAAGTTTTTCCAGGTGAACTTCTCTCTGAATTGTTGGACTGAGAATTCCTACTGGTGACTGAGATTGAAGTAACTGGATTAGTTTATTCAAATTCTCAGAGTATTTCAGGTTGTTATATCGTTGGTGCACTGTATTGACTTTATATTACATATATTTTAATGTATTATTTTTTAGTTTTATTGATTAATAAGTGAATCATAGAATTAGTTTTTATTAATAAAGACTGGTTGACCATGTTGTTGCCATGCATAGGTAAAAAACAAACCATTTTTGCCACTTGTGGAAAACAATAATTCATTCATTCTCATTTTCTCATTAATTCTTTCTTTTATTCATTTATTAATTTCTAAATATTCTAGTCTGGTCACAGACATGTCAACAACAATAGAATTAATATAATATAATCATTGTTAACCAGAATATCAGATTTGCATTTTCATGTTGGGTCATGTTAAGTACAGGACGTGTATGATGAATAGATGTAGCCACTTGTAATACCACACAATGATAGCCTTGCTTGAAACTTTGAAGGAAAATGGTCAGATTTGATCTGGATTATTCAAGATAATTCATGACTGTCAGAAATCGACGGAACAATTTTGCTGTAGAATTGATCATGGTTTAGGTGTTCATCGCTAAATGGTGAAAATCCCTATATTTTCAATAATTGATCCAGTAGAAATAAGTAGTTATACATAATTATATGTGCAGGAGAGCTGGGGAATTTTTATGTACATGTATTTATTTTTAAAGGACATCCGATGATAATTTTACTCTGTTTTATCTGATAATAATAATGTGCACATTATTTTCAATGATAGTTCTAGCAATAATGAAGTAAATTTAATTCAATAAATATGGAGAATTTATACACTGCTAGTATGTTATTGCATGTACAATGTATATATAAGGACATCTGATTATTTATTGCCATGTTTTATCTAATAATAATAATAA
>JAUTBZ010195309.1:0-7500 GCA_032361785.1 Lepetodrilus galriftensis | reverse complement strand
GATGTTCGCGTTCATCCTGTACAAAGCGTAAAAGTCTTGCGGAGATTTTTTGAGCTTTATTGAGTTTTATAGGACGTTGTATGAGCAGAATTGCGGCTCAAATCAATTTTCCTATGCAGTAATACACACTTGATAGCAATTCATAGCTATGAACGTAGTTTTTCTCATCTCCGAAGTCGGTATCATTTTAAGGCAGTACAATGAGTCGAAATGTCATAAATTGTTTATTTCAAAGATTGAAATGTCAGTGGATTTGTCTTTACCAACTGGTCTTTCATCACTGCTTATTTCAAAATGTTCATGTCTGGAATTTATTTTTTAAAGGATCTATGTATAAATATTGGTTTTGGAGATGAGAATGTGTTCTATTATACTTTCTCTTTGATCTATTGAAGTTCTATGATTGACATACAGTAGATGATTGTCTATTCTCATTATGATTGATATTGATATTAATAACCTTTTTGTTGATTGTTTGGATATAATGTAGGCTGCCCAAGTGGCAAGCATAATTAAAATGTGATGCCTATTTCCATTTATATATTTTTTTTATATCAGGATTGTGTAAAAGATCTAACTTCTGATGATGTCAATCTTTTACTGATGAAACATTGAGTGATTTGATAGTTTTTGAAGATTTTATACATTTCTTCATTTATATTTTATGAATGACGTAGCTCTAAATAAATCAAATTACTTATTTATTTTCCAATATTTTATTTTCAATATATTTGCATTTATATTTTATGAATGACATACCGTAGTTTTAAATTTATTTATTTTAATTTCCCAGTATTTTATTTTCAATATTTTTTTATTTTACCATCACCAGTTCATAATATAAATACCTGCATATATATTCGGACATCCTTCCGATGAGAGAACCAGTTTAATTCATTAACGACCGCAACTGCTAGTAATTGACGTAGATGGAAACGCTGTGGTTTAACGAGACCTAAAACCCTTGGGATTCAATGCTTAGTTAGCTGGTAATGAGAAGGAATTCAGGGGATTAGTGTGACACTACTATGGTCTCTGTTGACAGCAATTGATAGACTGGACACTACCAAATAATTAACCCTTTCACAAATACCAACTTGGTCATCGTGGACAAAATCCTTGAATCATAACCAGCTTTATAATTATGAGTTTATTTCATATTTCTAAATATTATTATTTTTATTTCATTCCTTTTAATTTTAATCACATAATCTAGTTTTTCATGTTATCATATTCAGTAATTTTTGAGTTAATAATATCAAGATTGTATGGCATGGACATAAGTGGTTAAAGGATGCTACTGTTACTAGTCTTATATTTCGTCTTTTACATTACCGCATTTAGGGGTAATAATGTCAATAGTGTGCCACGTGAACATAAAGGGTTAAAGGATGCTACTGTTAATAATCTATGTATTTTATAATCTATGTATTTTTTTTCTGTGGAATTTTATACATGTAATCAGTTGTATGTTTTCATTTTTTCACAATGCTCTACCTTTAGAATGGTATACTTATCTTTAGGGTTCATACTATTTTACAATCACCAAGAATTGGTTATACCATATTATCAATTACATGAGGCTAAATTTGCATTATGAGATGCAGGTACAAGTTGTCTTTTTATGTAATATTTAAAAACTTGTATTTTTAAAATTTTATTTTTTAAACTAAAAGATAAAAACAAGATCCAAGCCTAACCCCGCGATGGCATTATATCGAGGGAACACTGTAACTGAATGCTAAAAGCATCTACCATAGCTTATCATTTATCTTATGTTATAGACATGTATGGTATAACACGTCCCTTTAAATACTGAACAGTGTATACAATGTTGTAAAAGATGGCTTCCAATATTTTTTGCATATTTTTCTAAAATTTTCTCTAAATTTCTCTACAATTTATTTAAGTGAACTTGAAGATTCATTAAAAACAATAATCATGCTTGAAATTCAAATCTTGTCATGAAACCAAATTCACACGAGTTTGAGGAAACATAAAAATCAAACTCCAAACTTGTGTCTTCCGTCATGAACGATAATTTGAAAAATGTTTAAATTTGATTATTTTCCACATTTTTTATATCCAAATAAAAATGTGCTAACTTGCTAAATCTAAAATGTCGAGCCTGTTCTTCTAATGTCACGTGCAGATGTTCCTACATCATACAACAACAGGTCTACTTGAGCCCGTGAAGCTCAAGGATGGTTACGAAACATGTTCACTCTTTATCCCCCAACCGCAGTTAAAGGCCCATGTCCAGTCATGTGATGTTTGATTTTCAATTCCATTCGCATTTTTCTGCTTTCAAAAGTCCGTTCATGGAGCTCCGGCAGATATTTCAAGCACATTAGACAGATCTGAGTACGAGGGGAAGATTTTCTTCCGAATCAATACCGGTCGGCAGAGCAATATGAGAAGCTATCGCAGTGGATTATACTGCTAGACTGTGGTGTAGCTATTGCAGTGTTGACTGGAAGGATTTTCACCTATAGTCCTGTTGTACTTGGAACAAGTTCAGAGAGATTACTAAAGGCTTAATGTCGTCTTTTTTTGGACGTTTATGTCAGTTATTTATTTTTTCAATATTGACAATTTCATAACATTTTGACAGTTGTGTGGATGCTGTATATTTTTGTAGTGATTGTCCTTAGATGTCCACCCACTTAATTGTGGTCATGTCCTTAATGATTTAGCGTGTATTGCCTGTATTGCTTAATAATATACAGCCTGTATATTTCCTAGCCAGTACTTCCTAGCTAGTTCCTACCCAGTGAAAACTTAGCCTGTATTGCTCAAGATGTAACACAGCCTGTATCGTCGCAAATGGGTGAAAGATTCCCGCAGCTACGTTAAACTCCTTATTCACTCACTCACTCCTAGCCTGTAGTTCCTAGCCAGTGAAAACTTATATTAGCCTGTATTGCTCAAGGATGTAACGCAGCCTGTATATTTCCTAGCCTGTATCGTCGCAAATGGGTGAAAGATTCCTGCAGCGATGTTAAACTCCATATTCACTCACTCACTCCTAGCCTGTAGTTCCTAGCCAGTACCACCCAGTGAAAACTTAGCCTGTATTGCTCAATGATGTAACAGCCTGTATATTTCCTAGCCTGTGGTGCCTAGCCTGTATTCTCTAGCCTGTATTTCCTAGCTTGTTCCTCTCAATGACATCACATAGCCTGTATGCCCCAGCCTGTACTCAATGATATCACACAGGTCGCCAGGTAAAGTACCTGCCGCACCTGACCACAGCCGTCTGGGTGGTCTGGAACTAATCCAGGTAAAAACTCTGCGGTACCCACGCACCACAACCACCACAACCACCACCACCGCAGCAACCTCAACCTTCCCCTCCCTAACGAGAACTCTACGATCCCCTCATTCATTATTCCAGTGTTTCTCCTAACGGAAAACAATTAACATAGGGGAGTGTGGCGATAAATTGCTAATGATTCTCCCCAACCCTCAGATATCATGACATACGCGTACACGCTGCGGTTTATACAAGGGCAGCCACACTCCACTGGAACTCTGCCGTGGCATTGTTATGTACAGGAGAAAGCCTTCTTCCTGTGTTATACATCATTCATGGGCTTGTTTCACTGGCTGCAGTGTTAAGGCTTTCAGTTGAAATCTATGGCCTCAGTGTTAAGGTATTGAGCTGCAATTTCTCTCTCTTTGGATATACCCTGATCGTAGGAAGTGTGGTTCAGTCAACAATATTGATAATGGTGAGATGAATTTTTTATTTTTTTTTATTTTTCAGCATTCGATAAAAAGAATATGTCCTATTATTGAAATTGTATTTTTGTTCTAATATGGATTATTTACTTTTTTAAATTTCAGAGATATTTTTCAAGGAAAGTTTTGTATTTTTGTGTATAATTTGTATTTCATAAAGAAAGGATATTGGTGAATAAAGTGTATAAAATTACACAGACATATCACTGTTAAATGATATGAATACATGGCTGGTTGGTCATTGCCTCAGCAGTTATTGACCTGTTCTGAACAGTGTTTATTTGTACCAATCTTTCAATCTACCAGACAAAACAATACAATACAACAATCGTAAAATCGTTACATATATAATATTGATTTCGGAAATTCCCATTTTCTTGATTACAGTCACTTCATAGGATCCATCGGATCCATCCCATTATAATGTTCTTCATCACTGGTCATCAAAAGTTGGTCAAGCAAAATTACATGAATTACATAGTGTATTTACTTACCCGTAGTTGTGCATTGTTCCATACCCCGTCTGGGACGTACATGTATGTATTGTTCTATATCATGTCTGGGACATACAAGTTAATAGTTGATGAGCAAAAGGGTGTCTATATATGGAAGATATGTCCAGAAATAGAAGAAGTTCACACAGAAGCTAAATCTAGTTTTAGTTATTTGATGTCCATCGTATTAGGACCACATCTGGTGTAAATTTGATTCATCATGATCTAGAGATATCAAAGAAGAAAACATAAGTGACAGTGTATCATGCGTAAACGCATGATATATTATTCCACTCTGCTAATATAATGTCCGTGGGGAACTTCATAGTCTTAGCCTTGGGAGAGCATTTCTATTGTGACGTGTGAATCGGTATCTGTCTTTTTGATAAGGGTAGTACAGCACAGTGAAAAACACGGTTTTCCTGTCAATCTCCGTGGCTGAGCCAATCAAAGATAGCATAAGCTGACACACCTCTGACAAGTGAGATAATAGAGTTCCCCACGGGTAGTATGTAGCAAAGTGGAATATCCTCCTGTGAGGTAATGTTACACATGAAGACATGAGTGTCAAGAACACAAACCATATAATGAAAACTGTCAACTTTTTGAGATTTGGTTACTTTGTGTGCTGCAAAACATTTAACCCTCTCCTTGTTGGATTAGGCACAGCCACTGCTCTTTTGGGCATCTTTGGTTGCCTCCAGCATGAAGAGGGTTAATTGGCTGTGACCATTCCAATCAGAAAATTAAGGATCCATGACAACTGTAATGTCATTTCAATTATTGATGGCTTGTGATAATAGAAAATGTGTAGAATAACGAAAATTCTCAAGACAATCAATAGGAAGTTCAATAGTGTATTATTGGTATGACAACATTAGCTAGGAGAACTATAGTTATACCTTACAGTGTATGTATCAATGGCTACTAATGTAGGTCATATTCACTGCCATTAAATATTTATGTAGATGATGGTTGGTATTCAGTACAGATCAAAATACAGAACCATAATAGAGAATTCTTGGGATTCATAACAAATGTCTTCATAGAAAATGTATTCATGTTAGATTTCTCTGTCAATTCATTGAACTATTTACTATCTCACAGTTAATTAATTATTTAATTTCTTTAAATTTGATCCTTGTTTCCTTTTAAACAATTTATAATAAAATGTTCAAAATTTCAAAGATTTAATTTTTTTAATAATGACAAATTTTTACCCTTTTAAATTTCAATTCAAATTGTGTCATTGTACATGATGTCACTTCAATCTACTTTCGCATTTATATATGTTCAAAATTTCAAAAATGTCATTGTTTATAATAATTACAAATTTTTACATTTTCAAATTTCAATTCAAATTGTGTCATTGTACAATGATGTCACTTCAATCTACTTTCGCATTGACAATTCCTATTGGGAAATGATCCTATTCATCAGGATAATGTAACTATTTACTACACACAACTCCTTCTTGCCAATGCATCTATCACCACTGTTACGCTCCCATTGGTATTCCCATGCCCTAGACTTTACACTTCCATTTACACTGGTGTCCCATTCCGCAAATACGCCGTCGTCACTGGTGTCCCATTCCGCAAATACTCCATTGTCAAAACCACCGGCCCTAACCCTTATCACTGACGAAATTGTGAGCATGCCATGCGTCGGCGATTGCACCATCAATAATGTACGCGTGCGCTGGGTGCACCTCAGCCTGATCTAACCGTTTGTTTGGGTACGACCAATTCCACTAAGTGGTGCGTTTTCAGGATGGAGTCTATGTTGGTTATATAGATTCTTCTTGTCATTGGTCTACGTATACAGCTCACCGACAGCTGCTTTCATATAGTAATGGTCTTAGCCACGAGTGTTGTGTGTCGACTTGGTAACACTTATTGTGTAGACGTTTTCCATTGTAGATATCTTAATAGATACAGTTGCAGTATTAACCCCTTTCATCCTGGATTCATTCCAAGTATTGCTGTATTGGGTGCATTCAGAAGGGAGAGGGTTAACTCTCTTCTCCGTGCTGGGTTAGTGCTGTTGTCCAGGGCATCCTGAATTGCCTTCAGCAGAAAGAAGGTTAAAATTAAAGATGTTCAGTACTTTTCTTTTCAATGAGAGTGTTTTAAATACATTAGATACATATTGAAAATGAAGAGATTTAAGTGTGTAAATTAATTTTGAAATACATTTTTGTATATGTTTTTAATGATATTAGTTCAGAAGAACTATGGGTATGACATACGTATTGAAAGTGCCGAGATTGAAGTGTGAAAATTAATTAAGAAATACAATTTGTAAATGTTGTTAATCAGTGATATTCATTCAGAGGGGCTATACTCTTGTATAAACAGTCATGACGACCATTTTATTAATTTTAATTTTAATTAAATTACAAGATATTGATGACGTCTCACACGCACTCCCACTCATTCGTTTCATCTGATGTTCGGAATCATGCCAATTGTGTTTCTACGCTCTCCAGGATTTCCATTTAACACTAATCAAAGAACCTATGTTAATGACTCCAGATGCCAAGCTTTGATGCCAGGTTGACATCTACTGTGTTCTCTCCTTGGTCTTGTGTATCTAGCCATTGAGAAATCACAATCAGAGATTTCAAATAGCACTCTGACTGTATGAGAAAGAGACTTTAATCAAGTTGTGTATGTAATCTATTTACCTTTCCTCTACTCTCGAGAATTAGACGAAAGAGGGTGAAACAGTTTTGAAGTCTACATTAGATCCTGTCAGAGGTATAGTCACATATAGTGCTTGCTTTCAGTTTTCTGGACGTCAAATTTCCATCTCAGTTATCTTGTCGGGCTGTCTTGTTGTGTAAATTGGCCATAATTTAATATTATTTCATGTGTGGTTCTCAAAAAGACGCTTAAACTTAAAGAAAAATAAAAAGAATTCATATTATATTACTTGTATATTTCTATGCAATTGTTGTTATGATGAAATAAAACAAATATAATTGTAATCCTTGGAATGTGCATTACGTTCATCCCACATATATACCACTAGATTATTGATTGATTTTATTGGCTGTTATTGAGATCACAATGAATCTCTATGTCAATTAGTGCAATGTATGGCATCATGGTGAACCAATATAGCAACACCTTATATACTACCGACAGAAAATAAGGGAACGCATAATGGTAACACTTCTGGTATAGGCAAATTCAAAGTGCCACTGTTAAACAACCCAATAAGACACGTGCATGCACGTAAAATATGGTATTGCCCA
>JAUTBZ010195198.1:0-21798 GCA_032361785.1 Lepetodrilus galriftensis | reverse complement strand
AGAGAGAGAGAGAGAGAGAGAGAGAGAGAGAGAGAGAGAGAGACAGAGAGAGAGACAGAGAGAGAGACAGAGAGAGATATATACACAGAGAGAGAGAGATATATACAGAGAGAGAGAGTAGGATGGAGATATGAAGAAAGAGAAAAAAGGAATGGAAAGTGAAAGAGAGAGAAAAATTAAAGTAGTGTAATGTAATGAAAGAAATAGAAAGTAAAGAAATAGAAAGAGAGAGAAGTAGAAGTTAGAGAGAGATACAAATCTGAATGATAAAGAGAGTGAAGAAATAAAGAGATAGAGGAAATGAAACATAGAAAGAGGGTTAGAAAAAGGGAAGCATGGAGCATGAAAAGGAAAGATCAAATGCAATATTCTCAACCCATGACATAAATGTCACCCTCCACTTGAATAGGAAGAACATGTTAAATGAAATCAAGTACCTAACATGCATTTTCGGTCATGCAAACTGCCAATCAATGGGTGTTCCGAGTCAATAACTTCAACCAGTCAAACATATTCAGTCCATTCAACTGTCAACAAATCTCTGAACTTCCAATAAAACTTAATGCAAATTTGCACCGATTCATCGAACGTCGCACAATCCCCGAATCAATGGGTGGTCTGATCCTTTCACAAGTCAAATTTTGTCACGGTTTTCTTCGACACTTGAACTGCCGACTGGTCAGTCAATAAGACGATAAGGATCACAATAAGTCTCAAAGATTTGCAACAAATTTCTACTTTTTAACCCCGACATACAATAAAAACCAACGTCAAACCGAGCGAATGTTACAGAAAGGGCAAGACGGTGTACGTCCATGTTAAATGTCGCTTGTCGCCGAGTTTATTACCGACACGGACACCGACAAACACGTGTCAGATTGGTCAATATCTTATTGAAAACTTCGATGCATTTCCATTAAGGTGTTGTTGATTTGTTTTTTTTTATGGGCAATACCTACGCCTCGCTATCACTTTGAAGGCACAGGGAAGAAAATTGATTCTTTGTGAAGAAACTGATACTTTGTATCCATAAAAACCCTGTCTGTGCAAGTAGCTGAAAAGAAGATGGTGGACATAGAGGGCGATTTATTATAAAATGTTATCCATCCATGTCCGTTTTTCCTTCAGATACCTGCCGTGTCGGTGTGTATACCCAATACTTTACAGGCATGTATTTCACAAAACCGTTGTTCTGGTAGTCTGGGCTTAACTCTCTCTCCATGCTGAAGGCATCTGGAGATGCCCTAAAGAGCAGTGTCTGTGCCTAATCAAGCAGGGAGATGCATGTCTACATAATTTCAAAATAAGGTTCACTTTCTATCATGATCATTGTCTGTCTGACAGGATATTCCATTTGTTAGAACCAACAACCAGAAGAAAATCATGTGCATATAAAACATGCCAGCCATAATAAGTAAAAGAATCTTGAAAGGGGTTCAAAACTCAATTCAACCAACTAAGCCATGATCTTTGAAATACACTTGAAAATGGCATAAAACCACATACATTTGTTATAACTCCTGTACTCCAACATTTTAACGATATCAGCAAAAGGACAAAACCAATGACTACAGGATTTAAAGACAGGCCAAATAATGGACCTATTTTCAAGACAGACAGGTAAATGTTCAATTACTGCTCTGCACACCTGATGCTACCCAAACTGTAATAAAACTTCCTACGCATCTAGGACATTGTGTCACATCTTGAACATACGTGTCTGTGATCTAGAACATGTACTGCAATTTTCTTTGCTATCAGAACATGATTCCATTTTAAATATCTACTTGTTCAAACCATTTTTGCAAAAACATGTCATTTTCCGTTAAGAATATGACCAGATATATAGAAAAATATAAAACTACATTTATTTTTCTTTATGTCATTATACCATTTTTCTTTTATTGTTTCCATTCATTTTATTAGACATCTAGTGAATGAGTGAATATAGAGTTTAACATCGCTGCGGGAATCTTTCACCAATTTTGCGACGATTAGACGTCTAGATAACATCTAATTTTCATTAAGATATATACCAGACTATATTTTATCTATTTTAAATGTCCTTTGTAAAACATTATCAAATATATAGAAACGTATAAACAAGCTTTTTTTATAAATTGAAAATATTAATGTAATTAAAGATATCATTAGCTGACATAACTTTTAATATTTGTATCCATACATTAGTTAGTGAGTGATCATTGAGTTTAATGTCACTGCAGGAATCTTTCATTCTCAGTTCAGTTCAAGTTTTATTAGCATAAACCACTCACAGTGGTATACAGCATACATTATAATGCATAGTGTATAACTCTCAAGATCCCATATTTCAATAGAATAAATAGCAAGGCAATAGCATACATGCATGTTTCATCATAGTGCATGGCAAATTCAAATGACACACCCAAAAACAAACATCATTTCCTAGGTTCAAAACCACACCTCTCTCCACCCCTATAATATGTTGTCACGTACACCCTAATGAGATCCTCACACAATACCAAGAGTACAACCTAAGCAATCAACGATCTCAATGGGACATTTCAATTCCGGCCACCATCTACAACAAATTTGTCCAATTATTTACACGGAAATCCGCACAGATCGCATTTTGTCCCTATGTACCCAGGGTAGCCGTCATGATGTAGGACTAACTGGTTAACAATGTTGAGTTAACTGCTGGACAATAGCGTACGTCTTGGCCCCGCTGCGAGACTTGCCTTCCAGTATGTACAGCCGACTTAGTTAAAACAGTCCATGTACAAAAGCCTTATGCTGATGGCACTTCAACTTGGTACAGTGCAATAGTTGCTAAAAAGCGTGCAAACACTCGAGACTGGGGAACCCACCGCCTATGTCCGATCTTTCTGTGTGCGTTTGAAGTCAGTATGTCCCGTCCACCTGTACCTTCTTTCAGGGATTGTTAATTAAGTAAACACAGTAAGGCACGGAGGTGTCGACGACTGTTAACCGCACAAAGAACAACACTTTGGCCGACAAATGTCAGGTGGAATCTTTGTCCATTAATAAAATCGATGACAGAAACCCGACACTGAAAGAACGTGTATGAAAAAATTATTTTCGTTTGAATTGCACACCCCATGACAAAAGGCGACATCGTTCATGAAGGCATCGTTTTTCAGAGGGTCTTTCTATGCGGCAAACAGACGCTCGGGGACATGTGGTAGTCGTACGTGACCCGTCAAAGAATCCTTGTTGGAGAGTCCCTTGCATGGGACTCTATTGTAGGTCTGTCCTTTGCTGGTGAATCAGTCCAGTAAAGTCTTATGAAGGGCAGGACAGTCAGTCCCATGAAGGACAATCAGTCCAAGGCTGTAGTCAGTCTTATGAAGGACAGGAAACTCAGTCCAGGGCTGTACAGTCAGTGTTATCAAAGTCAGGACAGTCAGTTCCATAAAGGGCAGGACAATCAGTCCAGGGCTGTAGTCAGTCTGATGAAGGACAGGACAGTCAGTTTCATGCAGACAGGACAGTCAGTCCAGAGCTGTACAGTCAGTCTGATGAAGGACAGAACAGTCAGTTCCATGCAGCCAGGACAGTCAGTCCAGAGCTGTACAGTCAGTCCAATGAAGGACAGGACAGTCAGTCCAATGAAGGACAATACAGTCAGTCCACAGCTGTACAATCAATCCAATGAAGGACAATACAGTCCTGCAATGGAGAGGACAGCAGAGATCTTTGTCACGGTGTATTATCAGTATATGAGATAGTTGTCCAGCAAGTCACATAATCATTTGTGTATTCTAACTGGAAACTTGTCTTAAGCCTTCCCCCATTCCTGTTTACATGAATACTCATTATATCCTCCTCATCGTCAGTTTGAAGATTAAAGACAACCATGTAAGTGTTTTCAAGGACTGTGTTTCCCATAGTTTACAAGAGCTTTCAATATGGAATGCTCTCATGTCCCAAGTAAAAATTGCTTTGATCAGGAAGTGTAACAAATCACAAAGATATATACTTTTAATCAATTCAATTTTATATTCGGGAGTGTTTTGAAGATTAAGCAGGAAGGCAATCTAACATAAGTATGGTTTCTATACGTTATCGTGGCAAGACCTGGTAAAGTGAAGTGTCTGGTGGACTAAGTTGTGTGTTCACATCCTAGTACCGGATGTCCTAATGTAATATTCCTACTCATTGAGCAACAATTAATATCATAGTTATTACATGTAATTAGCAAAGTCAAAATACGGTTTTTGATAACCTAATTATAATTGTTATTTACACAATTATTTTGATAATCTATGATCAATAGTCCATGGATGTTTCCGTGCCATATTTATATTTACCTGTACCAATATTAATTATTTTTGGTTGAAAGAGTACCCATATCTAGAAAATCTGGGTAAATTAGTTGAACAAGTATAAACTGACAAGTAGGTACCAATATCTAGAAAATGTATTGCAACAGCATCAATATCTAGAAAATCTAGATACTATGGTCACACAAACTAAATAGTCTCAGTGTAATTTAATCTTAAACCAGATCTCTTAATTATCAGTTTGGAAAGCAGAGTAAACTGATAACCTTTCCGTAATCTGCTGAGCCAATCTTATTCAATATTTAACTGACATAAGTTTTGTTCCTACGACCTCTGGTTAGTACCAGATATATGGATTTCTACTGTAACGAAACAATTAGCTGGTATGAGCAAAAGCTGAGATTTCATGTATAAGGATTTAATGACAAATATTCATATAATGACAAATATTCAAATTCAGCTGTATTATTTTATCAACAAAGAATTTCCAAATGTCTACAGGTTCTTCGCATTTTTCAAGAATGTTTACTCCAGCCGAGTTCCGAAATTTGTTAGAAAGCTTCTATAGAAAATATTTTACTGAAATTATTGTTTGGCGGCGTAAATTTTAAACTATTTTATTTTGTAGAGAACTCAAAACGATTCAGATGTCATCTCAATGAAGTGTTGAACACTATCACACATTTAAATTAAAATTCTTCCTAATCTATTTTTTTTTAAATATCAACAAAAATGTATATTTTAATTATCAATTACTTTGACCTGCAGATGCCAAGACAAACTAATTTATTTCAATTATGTTTTTCTTCTACCTATTCACTGTTTTGGTATTGATGTCTGAAGAAAGAAACTGTTCTGTGGCAGGCGACAACACAATGAACAGAAACACAAGGCAGGCAACCTTTGGTCCATTTTGAATAATACATGAACTCTTTTGCGACAATCCGGAAATATAGGTAAACTGATACTCGAATAGCCATACTAATTTCAAAGCATGCTCGTAGACACAAGATAACATAACTGACAACATCTGCAAACTGCGGAAGGTGGTAAATGGCAAAACTAGGAATGATGGTAGATAATAAGGCGTGCATGGAATACTACAAACATATCACCCATCAAACCCTAGTTGTATAATAAACCACCAGAATGCCATTGTCCTATATGTCATAACAAAAATATGATTTATATTTTTGAATACTTTGCTGAAATATTCCTTTTAGGATTGTATCAAAGTTGAAAAACAAATAATTAATTAATCATATCCTGGATAAGATCAATTTTGTCAACTCTAATACTAGTAAAAATTGTACTCAAAGATTTCAAACTTTAGAAATAAAATATTCAACTACATTACTTTTTATTTTCTAAAAATAAATAATGTTTAACTCATTGATTATGGAAAATATTCTTAACTTAACATTGGGAACTTATTACATAAGAAATATAACTTAAGCGATCTATTATTAGCACACATGGCTATTCAAATATCTGAAGAGGGCATAAAAACTTGTTCTCCCTCAAGTTTGCGAAGCCTGACACGAGATTTTTTTCGGAAATATAACCAAAGTACTCACTTATCACTGGAACAGAGAATCGAAGGCCTCGTGGATCTGGCCAATCATATCCGTGGTAATGGTCGAGCGGCCATGTTTAGAAAATGCCAGTTTATTGCAGCGACGAGTCACTATGCACGCAGCATATGCAGCGCAAATTGTCGGTCCGTACGTCTCCAACGATTGGCTGAAAACAACAAAAACAAACCTGTTAAAATATTGAACATTGTTTAATAATTAATAAGCTCCTGCTCAGTATTTCACAAATGTGTTCTCGTTAGAACAAAAAGATGCATACCTGAGATGAACTAAATTATAGTCGCCTCTCAAATATTATCTGATTGGGATAGTTTTTTGAAAGGTCTTCTACTGAGATTGAAAGGTGGAGATTTTCATGATAAATGGTTACCTATTATTCCCTTTGAAACTCTGTATCGTTCATCAGAACATCGAGAAAAACCACGGATGTCTCAGAACATGAATTACACCTGTCCAAATTCCTACCATTTTCAATGTATTAATTAGAAATACAAACGAACCTTGTTCTCACCGCAATGCTCTAAATTATAAATTTTATGATTTTAGTGATAAAAAACTCCATTCTTGAAGGAACAATGCCAACATTTTCAAAAATGTCTGTTCCATAAGTTTCACTAGTAAGGACAATTTCAACCATTAGAAATTCACTGAAAGTAAACATTTATCATTTGTAATTCTATGCAAATATATATATATATATCTTATTTTCAATTTCAGATAGCTCGTTTATAGGAAATCTTTGGTAAAATACCCACTAAAAGCTTCTGGAAAATTATCATTTAAATAACATTTTAAGAAATATATATGCTTATATCACCCTTGTATACACCCGTATCCAGGTACGAAAGACTTCTACACATCCATACAAAACACATCAAAGAATGCTAAATAGGAGAAATGAAAAAAACCATAAAAACTTTCCACTTTCTTTCCATTTCAACACATCGCACAACAAACAAATCTATTCTCTTCTCTTCTGATTTACGTATGAAAATAGATCAAATTTATCCCCCTTGATAAATGGGATATAACGTACCGCGATGACACTTCTCTAGAGTGCCAGGCGTCCTCCCTCTCAGTGCGTTATAGCACTTTCATAGCTCGTAACGACCTACGCTTGATCGACCATATTGTCACAAATTAAACTTCCCCTTATTTGTATCTCTTACTCTTATGGGTAATATCTCT
This sequence comes from Lepetodrilus galriftensis, assembly GCA_032361785.1. Lineage (NCBI taxonomy): Eukaryota > Metazoa > Mollusca > Gastropoda > Lepetellida > Lepetodrilidae > Lepetodrilus > Lepetodrilus galriftensis. The sequence continues at coordinate 14,726 of JAUTBZ010195198.1, read as the reverse complement.
GAATGCCGAGGCAGATATGACCTCACGTCCACCTCTGTGACCTCGGACCTCCTGGTGATTGACAGGTATTTAGGTACTTAGGCTGATCAATTTACCTTTAAAGGGCCCGTGTCTACTGTTTTGTGATGGGTAAACATTAAGATATATAGATTCGAATGTCTGCTGTTTTGTGATGGGCACACATTAAGATGTATATATATTTGAATGTTTACTGTATTGTGATGGATAACCATTAAGATATATACACATTTGAATGAGATGTACATCTAACTGCAGCACAAGTAGACAGACCGACGACAATTGCACAATAGAAGAAACGTCTTCAGCAATACATATGTCAGGTTTTATTTCTGTGCTTGAGTAAATTTCCTTTTGATTAAAGTCATTAATTTTCCCCCGAGTATTTCAGCGACACTGAAGAAGAGACTGTAACAATTACGTCTACAATATGGCACTTTTGTGATTGAGAACACTTATTTTTCTTAATGCCATTAATATTTCAGTGATATTGAACGTTAACTCGCAACAATTATGTGTACAGTTCTTCCGGGGTCCCGTTCTACAGAACAATCGTAGCACAACGAGAGTCATAACTCCTGTACGTTAGCATGGAGTTGCTAAGGAGTTACGACTCTCGTAGCACGAAGATTGTACTGAGGAACGGGCCCCTGTTCATTTGCAAACATCTTTCTTCGTTATTTTCTGGGGTATTTCAGTGATATTGAAGGCGACCACGCAATAATTATGTTACAGTAATACCTATAAGCCAGGGCTGATACAGACGAACCAATGATAAAAAGAAATCGTATTGAAATCACAAGTTAAAACTCTTCCGAACAGCATATACAACTAACAACTAAGTTGTACGATTTCATGCTCCAGCTCAGATTTTATACAGGGATTTGGGAACAAGCCTTTGAGTTGAGCATGAAATTGTACAAAGAAAAGTTTCGTAATCTCAGAGCCTGGATTATATCAAAAACAAATTGATAGATATCACTTTAATTAAAAAACACACATACAAATCAAATTCTCTACTAAAAATGTTGGTTGCAGAAATACTGAATGTTCTGTGTAAACCCTTAGAAATGTGCACTGAATCAAATCGAAGCAATACGTTTGATATTTAAAGTTAAGAACTAATTACATGAGTAGGCGCCAAGAGAGTGGTAATGGACAATGCTGCCAAGTTCCTTTGCCACAACCAGACACAACCAGGCACAACCTCTGTGTAAGCTTTATACCTCTGTCTGGCTGAGATAATTAACCACGGAAGAAATTAACAGCTGTCGAAAATTCCAAAATAGTCTTGTCTGATTATGACAGATTTGAACCAAATCAGACCTAGACAATTACCTCCCTGAGTTATGACGCTAGCAGGTTTCGACTACTAATTTCTCAAATACAATCCATAATTCCATGTGACAAGACAGTTATGACCGAGATAATTACCCGCAGAGGAAATTAACAGATGTCGAAATTCAGTCGAAATATTACTCCCGATGACGCAAGACAAACACTTATATCCTTACATATTGGCAACATGATGCAACAACAACGGACAAAGAACAACTCCCGGTATGTCCCACTAACAAAAGCAACACTATTAACCTTCCCACTCTTGTAGACATCCAGGAATGCCCGTAGATCCGCAATTGATTAATCCTGCAGTGGAGAAAGTCTGACCAATTCCACAAATCAGCATGTTCCTGACTCGGACCAATTCTTGTGTTCCATTGTCCTGCACGTTCCGACTTCGCATCTTCCAAGGAAATGGAAAGCCAAGGAAATTAATTACTCCTGCATAACTTTTGACCCAAATTTCTTCTCCGTATCCGAAGATCTATTCTTGTTGTGCTTCCCAGGGAGTGATTTCCTTTAGATGTGGCCCTGGACATGGTAGCCGGTTTAGTTACCGGTGGGACACAAATTGCAATCACTTAGCAAGAGTAAGCTCCCAAATTTGATTGTTTCTTGTGGAACACAGTATCAGGATGTGCCTTGATCTATGGATATCCAGTGTAACGAAGATATACAAAATTCCATTCATATAACAGACATTTGTATCGAATTACATAAGTGGACATCAATTTACTATTCATCATCTGTGATTCACATAGACTGGGGGTTTATTTTACAAAAATATTAATGAGGTTGAAAATAATTTCTATTTTATTAAATCAATAATACATAACAATTATTATTGTTTTCATTATTATTATTATTATTATTATTATATTATTATTATTATTATTATTATTATTATTATTATTATTATTATTATTATTATTATTATTTTCAACTATTATTATTATTTTCATTTACTATTATTATTATTATTATTATTCATGTAGATCTCATAACCCTGGTATACTTTCATTGCTTCTGTTAATTTATTTCATCTATCCTAGATCAAAGGGTGAGACATTTCTACAAAACCCTCCAACTTTCTGCTTCAATAGACAGGCAGGTCAATATCTCACAATACAAATAATAAGCATGTTCTCCTACCAAAGCCTCATATAACAAAACACTCTGACCAAAATCTGTGACCCTGTTTTCGCCTCTAGGTATTCCGTTCGTTTCGAGATTAGACATTTCTCACCTGGTCATCAACATCGTTAATACAGGTGTGCTGCCAGTGAATCGTGAGGTGTTTCTATAACTTTCCAGTAATGCGGCTGTTACACTGTGGAAAATGTTCTCCTCCATGCCTCAGTGTATAAATAATAGATAGTCGTGGTTCATAACCCAAACCCCCCATTATACACTACCAGCAAAAGGTGGCAATTTATACCACTCGAACAATGTAATTGTCACCACTGAAAACACTTAATTTTTTTTTAACAAGTTTGAACTCGAGAGCATAAAGGGTGGAGTGCGACATATTATTTAGATGTTATTTTTATGCACTAGATATGAAAGGTGGATTCGATCAGGCACACAAAAGGTGCATTGATATCGCTACATCACATTTGTACAATTTACGCAATATGTGTTCTGCTTGAGCGGTTGTGCAACAGCGCGACCGCTAATATTAATAACTCACGACTGAGTGGCTATCAGCAGGAAGTACCGGACCAATGAACACCATGCTTGGGAAAGGCGATCGTCATGTGGTATATGCGTATTTCAGATATTAGTTTTAATATATATTGGGTTTATATACAATGATATATTGTGGTTGTAATGAGCAGTATTAGAATGCACAAAATGGACATGAAAAGAAGAAATATCTTTATGGCAGATTCAACCACAAGAAATCTTTTAATTTCATACTCTTTTTTTTTATTGAATCCTGTACATGTGTTATTTTCTCATACTGTCTTAATTCTGAGTGCCAAGCAGGAGAACAATAAGTACCATCTTTTAATGTCTTTTGGTAGGACGCGACCATGAATTGAACCTGCGACATTCCGAACCCGAATGCTCTAACAATTACATTGCAGAGACGGCTTATTAAAATAACAAGTTACAATCTTGATGACATTTAAAAACTTGTAAACCCATCTACCGATACATTTATTAGTAGTATTACATTTCAATAACAAGTACAGCAGCATTAACCCTCTCCCTGCTGAAGGCAACCACAGATGCCCTAAAGATTTGTGCCTGTGAATAATCCAGCAGGGAGAGGGTTAAGAAAAAAGGATTCACCCAAACAACGTCAGAGAAACTGGACATGCATTGCATGGCCCATAGCCACAGAATCACCCAAACACAATTCAACCACGCCAATTATTTATTCATTGTTCTTCGTCCATCTTCCTCGAAACAATTGGCACTGATTAATCCCGATGATAATCCCATTTTGATGAGTGCATATTTAAATCAACACCGTTCATCCATGAAATGAACATCAGACACTGGTCCTAAGATTCACAACACCATCTTCACGAAGGACCAAGAACTTGATAAAATCACACATATCCTCTGCAATCCATCTGTATTAAAGTATATAATATTGACTGACATATAACAAAAGGTTTTGCTGTAGAAATTATCAGTTAAAATGATCATAATATTACTACAAACAATAAGATATTTGGTGATGAAATCTTTGAGAACGGCATCGGCATCTCAATGGATTCACATCTAACTGATGACAAAAGAAATTTGTTGACATGATTGATAAACTGACACTAATACTGTATATTTGATTTAATATTCTTCATTGAATTGCTTCGGTCATACACTGATACTGGTGTTTAACCAGGTTACAGCTATTATTTCAAATTTGAACGCAGTCAAGGATGAAATTCATATCCCTGAAGAAATCAAGAGGCAAGCTAATTGACGGCCTAATGTGGGAAAGTTTGTTAACCACTTCAGTGTCAATAAGCGAAACATAAAATCAATATGGTCAGTTTGTGACCATCTGGGGGCAATATATGACCTTCTAGAGGCAATGTACAACTTTTTAGAGGCAATGTATGACATTTGGAGGCAATGGGCAATCTTCTCGAGGCAAAATTACCTTCTGGGGCAATGTATGACTTTTGAGGCAATGTGTGAACATCTAGAGGCAATGTACAATCTTCTGGAAGCAATGTGCAACCTTCCAGATGCAATATACAACCTTCCAAAGGCAATTACAACCTTCAGGAGACAATGCACAACTTTCTGAGGCAATGTACAACCTTTTGAGGCAATGTACAACCTTCTGATGTAATGTACAACCTTCTGGAGGCAATGTACAACCTTCTGAGGTAATGTACAATCTTTTGAGGTAATGTACAATATTCAAGAGGCAATGTACAACCTTCTGAGGCAATGTACAACCTTCTGAGGCAATGTACAACCTTCCGAGGTAATGTACAACCTTCTGGAGGCAACATACAAATATTGCTTTGCAGTAAAATATTGACCTCACCTAAGGATATGTTTGGATGGCCATGAAAAACAATCAACAATAACTACATCAGATAAAGTTGCTTTTACCTTCAGACATAAATCTGATAATGCTTGAACTTGGAAGTCTAAAGTTCAAAACTCCCATTTACAAGAGGAAACAAATACTGTTTTTATTAATCAGAAATAAGAATACAGAAATAGGATATAATTAATCATCAATTAGTTTAATATCAAATTATAGTATACATTATCTCCACTGATAATTGTAATGTGAACATTAAGGTATAATATAGTATGTTGTTATTCATCTAATAACTAAAAGTTGTGCATTTAATTGAAATTACTAACACTGTGGAAAGGTTTAACAAAATTGAGCAAAATCCAAACTGTTTACAAACATAAAAACAAAACAAAATGTAAATCAGAACTAACCGTGACTCTTAACTGTTTTATTTCTGCTGGCATTCACATATACCCAAAATTGTAGATTTAATTTGTTATTTTTATTGATCCAGTAATGAAAAGGTAAAACACAGGCCAGACCCAAACGGTTAAGAGAAAACATGCTATCTCCAAGACTAATCAAAACAACATTCACAGAAATGCTAATGACTCTGTGGTCAAGCATTTCTTCACCAACTTGTTGTTTTTATATATCTATTTTCTAATGCCTTCCACACGTACCTGTGATTATTATCACCTGGCCAATCAGCCTAGTTTAACGGGAGCCAGCATACCTGTCCTCACCTTAGATTTTATCCGTCACTGCGGTTATTTACCAGTTTATCTGTATTTGTCAAAGTTGATAAACAGCTTAATGCCCTTAAGACAAAACTCGTACTTTTTTCTCTGCCTCACTTGGCAAAAGAGCTCCTAAGGGAGGGAGGGAAGAGGGAGTGGGGAGGGAGGGAAGGGTGGGGGAACCCAGATCAATATATTCTCACATCAGCTGATTCTCACTTGCCGATTTGCTCGTCATCGGAAAAATGATAGCCGCTATGATGCACACATCACTGGGTTTTCTATGTCATTTCGTGTGGGAATGGTGTTGGGGAATTCTTCTCATAAAATTCTGTTGGACGCAGGCAGTGTAATAGTTTGTTTACATTGGAAATATCTTTGGCACACACATTGCTTATTCATACATTTCACGGTGCACAAATGTCATCTTTCGAAAAAGTTACTTGTCAAGAGATTATGTTACAAATGCTATGTGGCTATGCATGCAATATGATTTTGAATATGCTCCATAACTTTCTAGGTTGGAAATCACAATATTGGTATCGGTCCTGTTGTGTAAAGAGCTGTAAAACAGTGGATATCGATTCTTTTTTCGCTCAAACACAGGAAATTGACTGGATAACTGAGTTGAATACTATGTACAATAAATACCCTAAAATTGTATAAATAAATGTTTAAAAAATTAAGAATATAATAATTATTTAAATAATATAATATAACACATACCCTGATAACATTTGAACAGTATTTTAGTGAACCCTAATTGTCTGAAATTAATGATAAATCCTGATCTATTTTAAAAACGTGACATGGCAACTCCTGTTGCCTCCAGCATCCACAAAGGTTAATCGACTGTAAATCGAATGTTACTGAACTTTTACATTACAGGCTTAACTCTCACGAGCTGAGATTCGTCTTTTTTTCAGACACATAGTCTGCCCAGAGCTTCATCTATTTTGCATTGAAACTGAAGTGCAAACTCCCAAAGTTGAAATCGACACTTATCAATCATCCCATTGAAACGTACATGGGTCACATGGTTTGGTTAGTAGGCCATTATGACCCTGGGCGACTGTGTAAGCTTGATCCCAGTACAGGAGAGAAACCCGGGCTAACATTTAGACTGCGGAGATCTAATTGAAGCCACCTCCGGCCTCCATCTCCGTGATGACGATGGTGATGGCGATGCTGCCGTCTGATCGGATGAAGTCCACGTAGATGACCATGGGGCAAGCGGCCACTCATCAGACAAGACACTCGGCCCGTTTTCGGCGGATTTGCAAACATTTGCGGACTTCTGGATGCAATTAACGATTCAATGTCATTGAGGGTCCAAAGCTATCGGAGGAAAATGAGAAAGTCGCAGAGTACACAAGTGGCACCAAACTGCCTGAAGACCTGCTAGAAGGCCTATTGTGTACCAGCTCGTGAACGGTACAGCACGGCATCCTCAATCCAACAACACCGAAGGGATGTACGACATATGTTGTCATTATCAACAGCTTTGCCTGAATTAAGATTTATTTTTCATGTGTTTTCGATATGAATTTCTTCTTCACAAATATATCCATAAATATTACACAATAATTGTATTTAGTGCTTTTATTATTTTATTTTCATTTATAATATTATTTGTATTTTTATAATACTATTTAAATTGTTAATTAATAGGTCTTTTAAGCATCTACTTGATCAACATTTCTGCTTTAATAGAAAAAAGGTTAAAAATAAAGCTAAATGCTAATATTTCAACCATATATCATCAATGATTAAATTAATAATAAATGACATTTTAATACTGACTTAATTATTGCTTAATATCTCGACAGGACGTGAGATTTTCACCTACACGTGAACAGAACATATTTGAAGAACAGCTGGCCTTGCAAGATGGTCATGGACAAGTTATGGACAATTAGCCTGGATGAGAATAAAGTGATATACTGCCTCCATATGTAACCTTGCAGGGGACTCTCGTCTCACCAAGATGGTCTTCAATCTCGCAGACCCTCCATACAATCTGTTGCCAATCTCATTAATAGCTTATATCTCACAAAATCTCAAGATGGAAAGCTACCCCTCATTGACAACAAATTAGACATAAAGTAATTAATTAATGTCAAACTTAAGAAATTATAAATGTGAACACATCATTGTTCATATCTTAATTTTAAAAAACCCAACAGAATTCAATTAAATCCAGACATCGTATATATTTAGAGAAAGTCAGAACATATAAAAATCTACTAAATCAACCCAATATTACTATGGACATTGTGCAACTGTGGTAATCTTATAACCTTAACTAGCACCTTCAGCCTTCTAGACACATCTCATAAATACGAATTGAAATTGAACATTTACCGTATTTTAGCACCAGATCCTGTATTCCGCAGAGAGGATCTGGCAGTGACATGTCCCATGGCACCGTTCTATTATTCCAAGACGGTTGGCCCAAACCATTTCTTGAGCGACCATTTCTCTTACGGCTGTTCCAACACTAGAGTCTGTCATTAGCAGCATTGGCCAATTTGATGTCTGCAGTTTTTCACTTGGTAGTTTTCAAAGCACTGACAATGCAGAACCACAAGAAAGTATCCATCTACTCCCTCAATGGAGAAGAAATTACACTGGGGAAGGAACGGCTTTCCTCGTATTCATGCAAGAAATCTATCCATCAGTTTGAGACCATCGGTATACTTGACTTCAGTGTAATTTAGCTTCAGCATGAGAAATGGCATCAATGTTAAACTAGATAAGATAGTTTGAGAAATTGCATGAATGTAACCAGAACTTTATTTAGCGTGAAGGCATCAATGTAAACCAAAGTAGCAAATAAAAATAAATAAAAATACATATGTTTGAGAAATGACATCAATGTAAGCAGAAAAGGCCACTGTTCAAAATAGCCATCAATGTAACCAGAACAGCTGGAGCAAAAGAAAGGCATCAATGTAACCAGAAAAGCCAATGTTCAACATAGCCATCAATGTAACCAGAACAGCTGGAGCAAAAGACAGGCATCAATGTAACCAGAACAGGTAATGTAAGATATAGACATCAATGTAACCAGAACAGCTGCAGCGAGAGAAAGGCATCGATGTAACCGGAACAGCTGGAGTGAAAGAAAGGCAGCAATGTAACCAGAACAGGTAATGTAAGATATAGACATCAATGTAACCAGAACAGGTAATGTAATATATAGACATCAATGTAACCAGAACAGCTGGAGCAAAGGAAAGGCATCAATGTAACCAGAAAGGGCAGTAACCAGATAAGTAAGTGATGAATGGAACCACCATATTCCAAAAAGTGGTGACTTCAAAGACTTCATTACAAAAAGACCTCACACGGTCATGGCATGTTTTACGAGACTGATCATGACATCCTCAACAACTAACTGAATAAATTAATTAAGGCTTGATGCATTGTTAGAGGTAAAAAGCATAATTCTTCTACACAACAACATAATTGTTGAAACTGTTTTATTTTGTGGGTTTTGTATGGTCATTTTAGTTTGTAATATTCCATGGATTGGTAGCATCAATTTCCTTCTTTGCCAATGGTCCACAGTCCTTTGTAACACCAAGTTAGTTCCCCCAGCACATGATCAAAGAAAAATGCTTCTGTACAAACATTTACAGGCCCAGACAATGCTAATTTCTTAAACAAAATGGACAGGTTGCCTCACATAATTAGCAAATTGTTCAAAAGCAAGGATATCATCCAGACTTAATCTGAAGCTTCCAAAGGGTGCTTGTTGACAGAGATGAATGTCTTGCAAGGTGCTCCACAAAAGCTTTGCGAGAAAATTAATTGTTAGCACAATGATGCAGTGTTTGGCCGCCTTATGGGCTGCAATAATTATCTCCCAGCTATCGTTTTTCATTGGATGGGTGGCCTTACAAACTGGACAGTGACAGCAAAAGTGAAAGTGACAAGTATGGGTTTAATCATGTTCTTCAAATATTGTGTGCCCTGGCAGATGATCAAAGATCTTCAAATTCTCATGATCTACAGGTGCAGGGATTAGATTGCAGAGGTCCCAGCTGCTTGTTTGAAGTATTTTCATTTCAGAGATGATGAATTAAATTATCTAACACAATTCTGAAATAGTACAAAGGCCAGTTGAACTGTTAACACAATTCTGAAATAGTACAAAGGCCAGGTGAACTGTTAATTACTTGAAAAGAAATTCATAGAGTAACCAATATCATTTTTCAATTTTTTTTATCATTTTTTTAAAAAACTTTAAAGTTAACATGTGGTAGTTTTATTTCTAATCATTACAAGTTTTACAAGCCCATGGACACGTTTAAAACTCTACACAAATAATCCATTTAGTTATTAAAATACTTTTTTTTAAACCCACCCCAAAAAACCCAACTAAATATAGAAATAAAAGTATTAAAAAACTTTCAAAGCAATTTACCTATTACCATCTAAATTGAACTCCCCCAAAAATACATATAAAAAATATATTTATTTACTTTGCAAATGGCTTAAACTCTAGTTGTGGGGGGAAAATAATAACCCCCAAAATTGCAAACAAGTCTACATAGCTAGGTACCAATCTCCTTCTGGCATCCAATCTAGCCTTACTTGGAATAATAAAGATATATGTATTCTCTCGCCACTGCAACCTGACAACCAAGGCCAATGTCAATTGGCCATGTGCTCCTAGTTACATACATCAGGCCCAGATTTCTCGAAATAAACTTGAGTTTGAGATTTTGCTCAGATGAGATTTGACCCATTGGCTAAGTTCTGTAACTTGAGTCAAATCTCAGCTGAGTTTGAGTTTTTACTCGCTACAGCACTGAGTCAATGGGAGAAATCTCAGCTGAGCAAAATCTCAAATTTGAGTTGATTCTGAGAATTCGGGGCCTGGATAATTACCTTGAAAATGACAACTAATATATATAATAGCCATGGTTCTTCAGAACTGTTTGACAGGTCCTTCTTTAGCCATAGGTTTATAACTGATATTTCCAGATTCAGTTTTGATGGTACCAGTTTTGTCTGGCTTGCATGTCCTAAAATCAAGCCAAAGTAACGTGTCATTTCCAGAATTGGCTTTTGCAACATGGCCCTTGAATCAAAGTAGGTAAAGCCTCTGTACAGTAGGTAAACTGAGCAGCAATTAAAATGATCTTTAAGAACTATGTACAGTAGTTCTGAAAATGGTAACTAGTCATGACTTAAAGATATCTACTGGACAAGCATATCATGATTTGAGGATATCAACTAAACATAACCCGATGATATCAACTGGACAACGATATGACCAGAGGATATCAACTGAACTTGAACCAATGATATCAACTGGACAAGGATATCATGACTTGAGGATATCAACTGAACATGAGCCAAAGACATCAACTGGACAAGGATATCATGACTAGAGGATATCAACTGAACTTGAACCAATGATATCAACTGGACAAGGATATCATGACTTGAGGATATCAACTGAACTTGAACCAATGATATCAACTGGACAATGATATCATGAGGATATGAAATGAACATGAGATAAGGACATCAATCAAAGCAGATGCGTTAATTGTTTCCTGAAAGGGCAGTATTCTCAGTACCTCAGCCTGAGAGAAAGCAATCTCCACTGCAATTATACAGATGTGCTGTTGGATCAATTGGTGCTTGGGGAATACTAATGTATACATAGATGCCATATCAGCCAACATAACACTTGGTATCTGAACATTGTGACACTTAGTACTGTCATAAACAAGGACATAGGTGTTGCTTCAACCAACATGGTTCCTGGGAATGACAACATGGTGAGATTTTGTAATCTTCCAAATTCATGACAGGTGTTGTTTCAACCTGACATGATGTTTAGAAAGTGATGTAATGGTTAGAATGAGAATTTCTCTGTGACACTTTTAATTGAAATGCAATAAATTAGGATATACCTGTCATGTCACATGCTTGTAGGATTAGGAAATGGTGACACTTTAATATAGTATAAGAACATATTTGTGTCACATCATCTAAGATAATTGGAATAAGAACACTGTAACATGCTGTAATGAAAGAAATCAATATGTAATAACCATTGTAACACTTGAAATGACAATATTGTTAAAAATATTGTACTAAATCAACCAACATAATTATGCCTATTGAGAACAGTTTGACACTTTGCAATGTCACAAATCAGGAAATAGGTGCCATCGATATCAGCGAACATATCCTTTGGAACGAGACCAACTTGACACGTAACAACAGACTCAATGTAGAACACATGTATTTCAGATCATGAAATCAGACATAGACAAAATACATTTGACATGGAAAAAGATTCATTGCAGATAAATATACGAGATAAACATCCGAGAACTCGTTAGTTCAAGCAGTCAGAACATCTAGTGCTGCCAATTTAATTTATTTTTCAATGGAATTTCATCTTTGTAAGAGCATGCAGATAGAAACCCACATGAACAAGATTAATGTAAAACAAACTTGCTCACATTTTACATTGAAAAAAATTGAACAAATACTCTTCAAATATCTGCAAGATAAAAATTTGACATGTATTAAAGGGCATGTCTTAGCTAAGACTTCTTCTGAGCGTGATGTGTAGCTCGATGGTGATGTCTAAAGTAGTGCCAGTACCTAAGAATATAAATAAATGCCCTTTTGATATTCAATGTACAAGCAGTCAGGATTTACCCATATTCCATGTCAAAGGGATGAAGCAGGATCTAAACATTTCATTTGATTCCTGACTCTCCTGGCCTATACTCGGGAGCTGCTGACATGAAACAAGTATTTTAATCACGTTGCTAAACAAGAGGAACGGCAGCGTGAACGGAACTGTTTTACCACCAATTCTACAGTGCTAATCTCGCGTGCAGCCCAAATCAATGAGTCGAGATCGCACTGTGTGGTTCAAGTTAACCCATACGGTTTCCACTTCAAATCGAAATTGTTGAGTGTAGTAGTAGGAGCAGGAGAATAAAGTAAAGAATAACTGAAACTGATTAAGAATAAAGAAAAATAAACATTTAAAACAAAATTAAAATAAAAAATAACAGAAAAATTAAACAAAAGAAATAAAATAAATTATAATGCTGTCAAAGATGGTTTTACTTGTTTTGCTGGTTTTAGTTGGGTTTTGTTGCCATCCCATAGCATTTCAGTGATGTCACTCTGGGCTGGTTGACCTTTTGCAACACAGGTGTATTTAATTGAAATTGTGTCATGGATGGATGAACTATTGAATTTGAAACAAATTCTGATATTGCTATTACAAACATCATCATTGTCATTTCAGGTACCACATGTTCAAGAACTACGTTCACATATACCTTGATTTGCATAAATACTGTTTTATGCGATTGTACCAACACCTTGTACTATAATATGTATACATTCATTTGCTGAACAATTCACTTGTATCATATCATATGCAACATGAAATGGAAATAAAAAAATAAAAAAATAAAAAAACGACATATACTTGATACCGTGTTTAAAAAAATATAATACAATAAAGCCAATTTACATATAGCTTGTGTTTTCTCAAAATTCCTTCCAATTATTTTCGCACTTGTGACCTGTTTATTAACTTGATCAGATAAATAAAAACCAACACAATAAACCTGACATAATTTAACACTAATGCACGAAAACAAGTAAGACCTTGAATTGGATGAAAGAAACAATTTCCTTTGTGAGATTAAATTATTGCAGGGCTACTGGCTTTAACCATCTCCCTGCTGAAGGTGAGTTAACTTGCCCGATCACATGGAGAAATAGAACACTTTGATTTTATTCAGCAGGGAGAAGGTTAAAACTTAACATGAAAACGTACTCGCCCGAATTAAGTTATATAAATAATAAAACATGAAATTTCTATTAGCCCCGTAGGATACCTTTAACATTAGGAGAAATGGACCGGGCCGCCGTGCAAGTGGGAACTCTATCTAACCCTGGTACTAATCGCAAACCTTTTTTCCGAGGTCTTGTTCTAAGACCAGTTTGAGATCCTCCAGCCTAGACTGAGGTGCTCCGTCATGGAGGATCTTCATGGTCTCCACGTATTCCTTAGGAAGCAGATACTCCAACGAGCCCACATGTTGTCCAACTTTGATGAACACTCCGCCATTAGCACAGCACATTTCCCGTAGCCGTAGAGCCGACCGCAAGTGCACCTGGACATTAATGGTTGGAAGTCAATGACATTGAATGCAATTCCCATTAGATTTTCTTTAAAAAAAATGTTTAATATTTAAAAAGAATATATAAAATGACTTTTTTAATTAAAAAAAAATAATCAATAATAATTTTTAAAAATATATAATTAATTACTTTCTTGACAAAGACCACGTTTAGATAGTTTAAGTCATCAATAGAAACTTACCACTAAAACATAACAGCCCAAATACTGATACAAAAATATAACAAATGCTTACAAAAAAAAATAATAATAATAAATTTCTACTAGTGCTTAAGGATAGCATTGGGAGAAATGGCTCAGGCTAGCAGGATAATGTTAATTTCTATCCCTGCTGATTCAGTTAGTTGGATGAATCATAAGATTTAGAATTTTAGCATTTCAATACAGCCAAAAAGTAATTTGACCAAAATAAAGGGGCTACCTGAGATGTCTTTGTGTAGTAGTCTGGGTCACTATCATCCAGATAGCGATAAGTCAGCTTATAGTCAACAGCAATCCCCAACGCCTACAAATACAAACAACAACATATACTTTAATATGAAAGGTACGATAGCTCTAATGAACAATACAACACTTAAAGGTCATAGGCAAACCTCATTGGTGAAATTGTTGTGCTCCTACTAGTACTAGTCTTAGCCAGAGCGGTTACCCCCTTTGTCTCAGGGGGTTGCATTAGATATTAGTTTACCAAATAGCGGTGGAAAGGTTTTTGGAAGTATAAATATGATTTTATGTAATGTATGTCAAGTGATTGCATTTTGCAGTTGTAGCTAAGAACTAGTCCAAAACAACCATAAATATCTGTGATATTATGCCTTTACAGGGTTCCACTTAGGTTTCAATTTTTGAGAGTCCCGGGGACGCATGTTGATATACTTATCAACAATTTTTCTTAATAAAGTGCGTCCAAACTTGCAATTTTTGC
>JAUTBZ010195087.1:0-21798 GCA_032361785.1 Lepetodrilus galriftensis | reverse complement strand
CTCTCTCTCTCTCTCTCTCTCTCTCTCTCTCTCTCTCTCTCTCTCTCTCTCTCTCTCTCTCTCTCTCTCCCTTCCCCCTGTGACCTCTATCTCTCATGGAAATATCTTACTCTACACCCCGACCTTGCTACAAGCTACAAACCTACCATGAACTTTGACTACTACCTTTCTTCTTTGTTTTTGTATTGGGGTTTAGAGCTGTTTTCAAGATTATTTTACAACTTGTCAATTTATGGCAGGAGGAAACCTGCAACATCCGTAGCACTGGATGTTGCAGTAAACCTGCGAGCACCGGCTGGTACTGACAGATCAAGGATTATAACTCCATTGCCACGGTAAAGAAAGCACATCCTACCTACTACCTACTTACATACATACTGGCAAGCTAACTACATTTACCTGCTACCTACCTACCTACCTACTAACTACCCACTACCAAGTTACATCTATTCCTACCAACCACTATCTGTCCTACCCTCCTACCCACCTACTGTCAACGACCTACCTACTTACCTACTTACCAGTACCTACACATCTACACATCTATGTATATTTACATATCTATATCCATTTATTTTTTGATGAATGGATCTCTGGATTGATGGCTGGACAGAGATATCAGACATTAGATCCCAACTCGAGATATGTCAATGGGATGAGCTAAGGTGAATGCCAAACAAAACAGAATTTCTGCAAAAACCCACACAATGGCATAAAAAATAAACAGCCGAAGAACGTTTGAATGTTTATAATTTTCAGAGCGCGTAAAAAGAAATGGGAAACGTTCCTCCTACTATCAAAACTGACTACGCATCTTTCCTGCCGATGCCGAGGAGAATACCTGGCCGCGATTCTCCGTCTATTTTGAGTATGGCGCGCAAGATTGAGTAAAGCGTCATTGTGTGTGGAGATGAAAGGCCGGCCAATTTTAGTTACATCGCGGTCAATATCGGAGTTTAAACAGCTCCTGGCGACATCAAATACACTCTGGCGGATGGTCCGGGGTACTCCAGCTTCTGACATTCGCACAAAGGTCAAGGTCATTGGATTACAGCGAAAAAAACTCGTACAAACAGCATGTTTTCGATTGCATGTATCCACTGGCACTTCCGTATTTGAACCAAAACCAGTTTATACATACTGCCATCAAACGCTCACAGCGGATGGGCGCGAAACTTCACAGGCTGTTATCGCGTACGCAGCTCGAGGCTATTAAAATACCAAGCTGTCAATTATTTCGCAGTCCTAATATCAGAATAATTATCTTTGACACGTCGTAGACAATTTGCAATACGTTCTTCGGCAATTTTCGAGAGTAAGTTATCAACGAAGACTTAATATTTGTTTACAGTCCGATCTATCAAGGATATATATTATGTAACGAGCCACTGTGTTTTGAAAACATACACGTAAACACTGTGTTATTGTCAAGGTTCTGATATGGTAATTCACCGAGTTCTCGCTGCAAGTCAAGCACCTAATGGTGTAACGCTACAATGTTAAAAACAAAATTCAAAATTCGTAAGCCAAGCATATTTTCATTTATTCAATAACCACATTGGTTGTTATTAGTTTTAATAATTAGCTTTGATAATTGCAACCAATTAATGTCCAAAGTTGTCTATAAATGTCTCAGAATTGACTTGTCACTAACAGTGATTTGTGAGTTAAGAAATGGCTATTACTTTATATTAAAGTACCATAATTCACGTCAAACTGCACTCAGATTGCGGGTAGATGAACTACACGACATATCTAATTCCTGTACTGGTAATACAGGCAATGGCAGTCCCATGTCTAATTATCTTCAAATATCTTTTCTGCTTCTAATAATGACATTGATAGCCTTTAAAGATTGTCCCTCGAAATTCTGCGTTACTGGTTAGCAGGAAATGGTATTTGCTTAGCATTTGATTGAAGCTTTATCCGCGTCCGTGTGAAGTCTACGAAATGCGATATACGAGCAAACACTAATTTACATGATGATTAAAGAAACAGGATTCTTAGACTGCACCAAATAACAGAAAATATGATCTCACAAATGCAAAGTTCAAACTTCAAAAACGTTGGATGTCACAACCAAGAGAGATTGTCAGCTCTGGTGACACTATAGAACATTCAATCCCATTCATCCCGATTTCAATAGAGGATGATTTCAATAGGGGATGAATTCAATAGGGGATGCTTGTTTATGGACAGTGGTCAA
This sequence comes from Lepetodrilus galriftensis, assembly GCA_032361785.1. NCBI lineage: Eukaryota > Metazoa > Mollusca > Gastropoda > Lepetellida > Lepetodrilidae > Lepetodrilus > Lepetodrilus galriftensis. The sequence goes on along the minus strand of JAUTBZ010195087.1, from coordinate 19,592 downwards.
ACGGACCTTGATGTGGCCTTGATAGCCGCTGCTAACTGGACCAATCAAAAAATGTCCGAGACAATCACCCCGCGCCGGTTCCCTGCAACCGCAATGGACATCCAACAAGAAGAGCCATTGGTTACTAAATGTGTCCACATTAATTTAACCCTTTCCTACCTGCAGGCTAGTGGACATGCCCATTGAACAACGATTACGATTTAATCCAGCAGAGCGACGGTTAATGGCCACGCTGCCACGACAATGGTCGTGTTATGGACAATGGTCACGGTTACCGCGACAATGGTCGTGTCAACTGGACAATCTGAGGAAGAACTCGTCCACCGTTCCATGCTCTTATCTCAGATGTCAAGCCGGTGAACAATCACAAGGAACGCCTCTGGTAAAAATCTTATCTGACCCGTGTCATGGAATTTATCTGCGATGGCCGTTCTGCCGAAATTACGACCATTCCAAACTTCACGACACGGCCATGACTGTCACATAAGAGTAGTTGCCAGGAAAACATTATCCGTACACGTCCATGTTAATAAGATTAAGAACGAAGGGACTCAATGAGCAGTATTGCTCTCGACAAGCAATTAAAATCAAACAATAGGAAATTATATTTGTCCAATAAATTCTTATCGGCATACAATGATAGCTCCTCGGGAATAAGACATTACCTTCTGGTTTCTGTCAACATCGTGTTATCATGACAGGTTGTCGTTGGCAAACAATCGGTTCTCAATAACCTGTAGGAGCTAATTAGAACGAGGGAGGCGGAGGGAAAAAACACGAGGAGGGTAAACGATCAGCTGACTGTGACAGCGCGACGGCAGAAGGTCATGTTTACGTCACCGGTCTCGGGAATGTCTGCGCTGTCTTTGTGCAGATCGTACATCATACGTGTGCTTCTGTCTTGGCGTAGGTCGTAAATATGACTGAAGGGAGACAGAAACGCAAAGAATGGACTAGGACCCGGTCCTGGTTGAGAGGCGACATCACGTACAGAAGTAGGATGTATATACTGGTGAATGCCGTAGTAATTTCGATTAGTTGTGTGTGGTGTCTCTCTCTCTCTCTCTCTGGTCTCTCTCTCTCTCTCTCTCTCTCTCTCTCTCTGTGTGTGTGTCTGTCCACGCATGAAATTAGGGTTTTGAGTCGCTATTAAGATTCTTTCACTAATATCATGACTTGTCAGTGTCACTATGTATGTATAGTTTGAAATATGAATTCAACACGTAGATATGAGTGAATTTGTGCTTAGCACTGCAGTAAATGTAATCGTGTTGAAAGCATATGCAATTCATGTATTCTTATGAATAGTATCTGCAATTCATATATTCTTATGAACAATTTAACCCTTCTAACTCCTTGAGGCAACCAGTATTGCCCAATATACCAATGCTTGATTAAACTCAGCACGGGAAAGGTTAAAATAGATGCACAACACAACAAAGACCATTAACATAATAATTGAACTGATAACACTTCCACAATAAACAAACAGGAGTCATTAAAACGCCCAACATTAAAATTGTACATCATAAATATCATCATCTCGTTATCTTTAAAATCACACAGGGAATCTTCCCGAAGTCAGTCCATCAACCTTGGAGGTTTGGGTTGCATGGTGGGGGAGTGGGGGAGTGGCGGTAGGGGGTAGGGACGAAGGGTGGTTAAAAAATCCTGCATAATACAACAATAAAACACGGCACTACGTGGTGAATAGGCCCGGGATGAGAGTAAGGATACGGAGTGATGAGCCTTGGGCTAAAACTCTACAGGTGTGTACAGGTGAAAAATATACTGCCGTTCAACTACGCGAAAGCATCATTCATGCGAACATGATTAAATCCACTCTATTCCCTAGGAAGTGTCCGTGTCCCCTGGACCATGTAAGATGGTACGAGATACTAAAGTACTTCGCATTAGAAAGACGAGTCGGTTTATATAAAATATTATTACACAGGGCGGCTACTGTTTGCGGCAAGCCAAGCGAGCATGGGTCGGACAGAGAAATCAAACCAAGGATAAGAAAACCACAGCTCCCGTTGAATCTATCACAAAATCCATCTTCAAACAAATTGAAAATGTGCTCATCCTATAGAAAATGTTATTCAAAGGACCCAATGATTGTGTGCGTTTTTCATTAACAGAACGGTCGGTCTTTATGTCGTAAGTACGCAGAATACTCGCTGCATACACAATGAGAGATCGTGTGCAAAAAGCCAAGTCGGCCATCTTATACTTATAGATGGCATCCGTACATCCACAGCAGCTAGTATTACAGCTCAGACTCCTTGAAAACGATACCGCCACCCTAATCGAACAATGAAACGACAAAAGGCTTGGATAATATTTCACTGAGGAAGATTTTGTGATGTTCACTAGATACCCCGCCTTATCAATTCAGAATTTTGATGTTCATCCACATAAGTAAACAGACGTTAAAGACCCCGTTTACTGTAAAACGAGAAGGTTGAATTGTGGATGGTTCTAATCTGAGGAATGTCGCTTTAATTCCACACCTAGAAAATTACACACTCGATTTTGTAGCAAATATAGTGATTTAACTTCAAGAATGTTAACGGTTTTCAATGGGTGGAACACCTATTTTCATATTCTATGACTTAAACCTTTTTCGTCTAATTATCGACTTAAAAGATTTTTCATCAAATAATGTCTCTTTCAAATTGTTTTTAAAACATATCCGTTAGGTCCAGTACCATAACATTCCACCACTATTTTCATATTAATGATGTAAAGATTTTTCATCTAATTATCAACTTAAAACTTTTTCGTCTAATTTTGTCGCTTTAAAATTGTTTTTTAAACATATCCAGTGCCAGTGCCATAACATTTATATAAACATCCAAATGTATGATGTAACATTGATATACAAGTCCAATGATTAAGAAACAAGAGGACTAAAATCTTCTGGAATAAAAGTACGATGTAAACCACCTTAGACTACGTCCACGTAAACCTGGTCATCTTGGCGAAATGTCTTAATAACAGTACTCCCAACCTTGCTTAATATACCCGAGACCAAATATTTGACAGATTCCAATGAATGTCCTATAGTCCACAGTTAACGAGCAACGGTTCAATTACAGTGCAAATGTCCAGTCCAGGCTGTATGGTCATCATCAGTTAACAAGAAAGTCGCCGTTCTGACGTGATCATAAGATGAGCTGTCTGTACCATGACAATGCAGCTATCATCCTTGGTTTGTCAGTACCATCCGTTGCTCACATGTTTATTGAAACAATTAAGCACTCCAGATGTTGTGGGTTTCCTCCTTCCCTAAACTGACAAGCTATGATATAAGTGAAAGAATCTTGAAAGCGGATATAAATCCAAATTAAAAATAAATAAATGTTTTTTTTCTTCTTCACAGATCTAATATTTCATGGCATTTAATTTCAGATTGTCCATTGCGGAAACGTTCTATTTTCTGATTTAATGAAGCAGTGGGTGTACATGTAGTTAATTCATCAGGAGGAAGTGGAACAGGATGACATAAAAATTCAGACATTGAAAAATGCGTGAACTTTAAGCTGAACCATACATGAACAATGAATATATCCAAAGATCCAGCAAGCCATAACCTATACTACAGTAGACCTTGCATATATAACGGACTCATTGGGACAGGCTATTTTTGTCCGTTATATGCGAAGTCCGTTATACGGATATGCCGTAATTAGCGTTAGACAGGACTGGGACTTCAGATTCAGTCCGTTATAGGCGAGTGTCCGGTTTATGGGAGGCCGTTATATGCAAGGTCTACTCTTAGCCTCTCCCACTTTCTCATCTCATCTCTCTCTCCCTTATATCTCTCTTTTACATATCTCTATCGTTGCAAATGGGTGAAAGATTCCCGCAGCGACATTAAACACCATATTCACTCACTCATCTATCTATCACTCTCTCTCCTCCCCATCTCACTCCGTCCCTCTCCACCTCTCTCTCTTCCTCCCTCCTTCTCTCTCCCTCCCTCCCCATCTCCCTCTGTCTCTCTCTCACACACACACACACACTATTATTATTATCCTCCGCATGGAACGTCACGTTCAGGTCTACATGCCCTTCAACCCAAGGTCACCACTGACAATGTACCTCCAGTAACTTAGAGAGAGGGACGATCACCTCTTCTCCCGATCTCGCCATACTAACCACATCACGCACACACAGCCTCTACGGGGTGTAGATGGGACTGCACGTGTTTGCGCCGATAACAATGCGCACCGTTCTTCCTCCGTGCCACGCAAGGCACCGGCCATACCCGAGACCTAACCTCCAAGGACCCAAATACACTGGTATATTGATAAGTAAGTAAATAGACCCCGCGGAATCCATCCGATCCCATCCACCGAGACGGTGGAGAAACAGACTCATATGGACTCGTATGTACTCGGCAAACAATACCCATTGAAAGCAATTTTCTGGATATGTGTGTATATACACGTGTCAACATGACCTCGACGTGACCTTTGGGAGTTGACAATAATACACATACTGAGCTTGCTTGTTCTTATAACAAGGGAAGAATAATATCTCCGCTTTATGCATTTTTAAACAGAGTTGTGCATGTGCAACCTGGGTTTAATAATTGAATTGAAGTATTTTTTGTACATCGTATTGCACTTACATGGAAAGAACATGGTTATTGTATATGGTGGCCTCATCTTGAGTAGTGCATTGGGCGAGGTCCAGTTGAAATATTATGTGAAAACTTAGTCCAATGAACGTACAAAACTGAAAAGATGACATTGTATTGCCAATGTGAAACTTTTATATAAATGGAAGAATGCTAAGTTAGAAACAGAAGCATTATGACAGGAATCCGAATACACATTGATGCACAACCTTAAATGATTTCAATTCATAATGTATTTTTACAATATACCAATGAATAACATTCAACCAATCTACAATGGCAAATCTTTCAGATATAGAGGAACATGTTGTTTTCACGTTAATGGTTTTAAAAACCATGAAAAGATCCACAGATACATGGAACAATTTCTTTGTTGTCCAATTCAAGGTTACAATATCATTTTAACATTTTATGATAACAACAGGACATAGAATTAGCTCGGCCTATTGTGTCGAGACCTTTTAACCGAGACTATCCACGTTAACACAAATATTAGCCCACCATCACACATAGCCATCTCATTGAATAGAGTGTGCGGACAGGTGAATAATACCAGGATAATTATATAGACTTTAAATCGGAAATTGTGGATAGAGTGTCAAATAAATCAAAACATTAGATTACAATAACTTATTATGTCAAACAATGCAGGAGACAGGGAAAAACAATTAAATCAATATAGTAAGAGGAAAATACGGCTGACACAGATACAATCTGGCAGACCGCCAATATATTCTAACAAAACATTTCATATTTAATTGTTTTGAATCAATATGCAAACAACGGCCATTTTTGTGAATGTTGTCTATAAACATACTGTTCAAAACTTGATAGGGATAGGCATGTAATATACTGTATATATCCTGATAGTGCATATTAGGAATTCCTATGCTAATATACAATACTTATTCCATATTGAAGCGGATATACTAGTACTCAACCAAATACATTAAGGATTGTCAGATATTTTGTTGGGAAATTCTCCACCACATTTCGGAATTCTGAGGAATGTGCCATTTATCTTCCAATGTGTCTGCACGTTCTTGAAGAGAACATGAAATCTATATACTTTTTTTAAGTTATGAGTTTGAAAAGGCTATTAACGATCCCCATGCTGGATTAGACACAGAAACTTCACAGCTCTTTGAGGCATCTCCAGTTGTCTTCAGCATGGAGAGGGTTAATTTTGTGAGCATCTCCATCTGGCTGACTCTTCCTTTATTACACTCCAGTTGTCTTCAGCATTAAGAGGGTTAATTTTGTAAGCGTCTGGATGATTTTCCTTTATTACACTCCAGTTCATTGTCTATGACTACAATATTTCAAGCTGTTTTTACTGTGAAGTGAAAGAATGGATCAAGACATATTTCTATGCAACCCGACAGTAGGTGAAGACGTTTTCTTGTGCAATGTCAAGAAACACATACATAGAACACCCCCCATCCCCCCTAGTTAACTACAGCTACTAATAGCTAGAGTATGCAGGTAAATGGCCAGCAACACCTCGGACCCAATGCATGCCGACACTTCGGACCCAATACATGCCGACACTTCGGACCCAATACATGCCGGCAGATTTATAGTTTTCCAGTCAATTTCAATGCCATAGAAGCCCCATAAACAACAGAGAGGTACCTGTCGTTAAAGGTCCTTGACTAGAAATGTACATGTGCATATATCGCAGACTCAGAAGTCTGGGAATATACGTCGCCTAATTTCTTCAATATTCTCTGGAGATTTAGGGCTCGCAGATTGGATACACATGTCCAAATGTCGAAATAATTCAAGGGCTGGTGGACTTCTAACCCATGCTTGAATTTCTCTGATGATGCAGAGCATATTAAGGAGTAATGATCACGCAATGGGTATAAACATTACGCAAACTATGTCTGTTCGCTCAGAAAGTGAAGCCACATTGGATTTCGTGGGAAATGAAGCTTTGAAGTTGAGATAAATTACAAACTTGTAGAATTGCAAATCACGTGAAATGCATGACCGCAATAGTCATGCTTTAATTACGGAGAATAGTTTTATTGCGGCACCAGCGAGGGTGAATTATTGGCATTTAACTTAGAATTCAAGTGAAGCGTTTAGTGTAATTAACAATATAAATTAAATTAATGGAGGATAATGTCAAATATGTTATAACAGTTTGTAATGGCGTTATTAATTAAAACAAGACAAGATAATTAATTATCTTCGGGGCTTTTATATGTGTTCTTACATTTAGTAATGGCTGCGATAACATGGTTGAATTCTGCTTGAACAAGATCAAAATATATGTACAACCTAATGAACAGCAAATGCACTCAATTTTACAGAAAAGAATAAAAAATGTTTATCATTGGTTTAAAAAAAATAAATCTCATGGGTACAAGTTTGTATAAGGACCAATAAATGTTGCATAACATGCCGAAAATGGTAGCAATTCCAAAGGAATTTTATGCAAGATTGAACAAATTAAAATATAATCCTCGTCTTACAGAAATATATCAGAGCTGTTCTCAATGTTTTCAAAAACATCTAACAAACACAAATCCCTCTCACCACACTAATCTCTTTGAAATTTAAATCAAGCGCATGCAATTTAATTAAATTGTTCACATGTTGTTTAGTGCATTTGACAAATTAAAAAAATTAATCTAAATTAAAGAAATCGTCATTGCTGAGTAATTTCCCAGTTATTGCTTTCTATTTATGCTTTCTGAACGTCTAGGAACGTGAGAAATACATAAAGAACAGTTAAATGCATTTTCATTGTAGTTTGTTATTGTCATTCATAATTATATATGTGTTACGTGAGCACTATTTAATGCATCATAGCATGTTTATTTCTGAAAAGAAATTATAATAATTTATATGCCAAATTATGTTAATATTAAAATTAACATTGAATGCAAACAATGAACTCATAACTTAAAAAAAAATCCTTCATTTTAACCCTTTCAATACTGGATAAATTAACCCACCACTTATTGGATTGTCAGAAAGTAATTAGAATTTTAGTGTTTTTGGATATCCTATATTCCGAATTAAATTCAGATTTAGTAATTAATTCCAAATTAAATTATTAATTTCATAAGTAATATCGATGTGAATGACCTGCAGTTGTACAAGTGGCCTTGTGCTTGACCGATAGTCTACTTGACCAGTCGTCCAGCCACGTAACTGACCGGATGCTGGTCCTACGTCCCCACCCAAACAGCCACTTTTGTGACACTTCTGTAACGCTCAAGTGACACACTAGTGACTCCCAACACGTACTTGCACCACTGGACATAATCGTTAACTCCAGTTCAACGTACAAGGTACCAAATTAGTACCAATTCATACGACTGCCATTACCCATGCATAGTGATGTAAGCTTGGCGAGATAGGTGTAGTGGTTAAAATGCACTGCGGCCAGTGCAATCAAAATGTACTGGTCAACGATCTACGCATAATAGTCTTGTCTTCCATGTGTAACGGCCTGTAACGCAGACCCGGTGAAATGGAACGAGGCTGATAGCAGTCCATGTAACCTGATTGACACATTTGTCTGGGAAGTGAAATGAAATTAGCATTGCAATCAGAAGTGGGTACGACACAACAAGTGTCAAGGTGTCTGTGAATGTCATGAATGATGTAACCCGACTTAATTTCGGGTTCTCATCGGGATTTTTTGGGATTAGATTCACAATGCCTGTCAATCACGGAGTGCTATTTACAAAATGTTACATGATATGACGGACATTTTAATCAGCAGTAAAAAATAAACTAATGGATCAGAGGTTCACTTGATAGTTTGATAAAATCTCCAGGGCACTCTTGTACAAAATGACGTAACTTTATGGTAATCGTAATTTCAACCTTAGTCATAAACTACACCATTGCTAAGGTTGGAGATAAAGCTACTTTAACTCTCTCCCTGCTGGAGGCAACTTAGGGCATCTCCATTTGCCTACAACAAAGAGAGGGTTAAATTCATGCACTATTGTACTAACTTAGTTAATAACAAATATTTTTGGGTGTCAACATCACGTACCATTACTCTGAAAACTACTAGGCATAGATATTTCAATTACATAATATTATTGTTTATTGGTGACCAATAGCGCGGTGAGCATGTTCTGTTCCATTGGTGCATGTGCTATACAAGTCTATTTAATTATTATTATTATTATTATTATTATTCAAACAAAACAGTCATCAATGAAAACAACAACGTGTATATTGTTAAATTTCAAAACACAGCTATTGTAGTAGGGGGATCTTTTAAAGTACACGGTCAGAGTTGAGTTTGGATCTACTTTCTGGTCACTCCGGATCCACACTGGTAAAGTCCCGAGTCAACAATCGCAGAATAGATTTACAGCTTGCGTCTTTATTTGAACAGCTTTCGCACACGGATTCCTTTTCCTTTAACTTCAGTGATGCAATGACGAGAGAGTAATCTTGGACAGTACTCCCTCCCCCCCACCCCCCGCCCGCGCCCCCCCCCCCCCCCCCAAACATTAGTGCCACGGACAAGTCTTTATTTGCATGCTCTCTGGCATGATTCTTTGTGCACTCAGTGTCATTTCCAGAATAATAAAGCGCTGGCGTTGGAAACTGCGATCCAAATCACGAACTCTAAACTCTGACTGGACAATAACGTCCATTACCCCAAGGACTTCACGGCAGCCGAAGAATCCCAGAAATCCCAGGTAACTTAGTTACGTCATCGCTCTCATCTGTCATTTTGGTAAACAAAAACATGTTTGCCAAGGGCAGACAATTCTGCAATATTGCATCATTACGCTGACCGCTAAAGAATCTTCTTGCTTTGTTGACGAGATAGCTGTTTAATCAGACCGTAGACCTTGAATAACGAAAGCTGACCAAAAGTGGCCGTCCTGTTTGTGTTCGAAGACAAATAATAGCCTCTAGTCCCCCCAAAGCTGAATAAACCATGTACTTCTATATTTGTGCGCGAAAACAGTCAAGTGACAGAAAGTTGAGTAAATTATCGCTGGACATGTTAAATGACCACTTCGTGGTCGTCAATGCTGTTGTCCCAATTCGTAAAACAAATTTGATTTCCGTCACACTTCGCATACAAAAGCAGACAACCGCAGACTTGTTGTTGTGACAAGAAATAAACTGTCACGTCCACAGCTTGAATTACCGATGCCTACTAGATAACTGCAGTATGCTCTTATGGCACAGGATGTGACTTAAGTGCTCTCTCGCTTGTAGAGAGTCGCGTAATTCTTTCCAGTGTAAAGAAAAGGTAGGATAATGTAAAAGGAACCCGATAATTCGTGGTAACACGACTGAAGTAATAGATCTTTGTAATCCCAGAGAAGATGTATTTGTGTAAGTTTCGTGAGAATGTGGTGAAGAAAAGCGAGGTCTAATCGAGATGCCACATCCTTTATCCGAATACGACGAGTGTGGTTTATCCGTGTGTGTACTTACACTGACGACATAATGCCAGTTAACGTCTTCTATCACATGATAATATATAATGAAGTAAATCTGACGTTGGTATATGGAACGGATCCGTATCAAGTTCAGAATTTAATGCAGTACTCACAGAAACGTCATCAGAACAAATCATTAAACACTACTCGGGATAAAACTTTATACTACACTAACATAAATTAACATCCTTCGCAATGGAGCGAAAAATATTGTGACAAATGCAAAATTAGTGGGTTTTTTAATGCTATTATTCATACAACATACAACACCATTCTAACTGAATACATACACTGTTTAGTCATACATTACCGTAGTCACTCTGTACATTATTTTCTTAAAACTAGGATTTATATACGCTTTCAAGATCATTTCACTTATGGCTTATCAATTTAGGGCAGGAGGACCCCCCCCCCCCCCTCCTCTTTCTCTCTCTATCCAACCCACACACCCCAACATCCTTAGGTTTATTAAACTTGACTTAATGTTCATTTTGGCACCAGAGATTACAGTCATTGAAGGCAATGGATGGTCGGCTTGATTTTATCATCATCACAATTGATTTGATTCCGGAGTTAGCTATGCTGCCAAACTGATGGAGATCCCTTTCAATGTTTGTTTTAATGATAGCATCAGAGGAGGCAGGTTACCAAACTAAGTTCCTTCGGTGTCTATTACGGTATAGAAAGTGGCGTTATCACAGCATCCAGTTTATCAACGGGCTATCTGCCCAGACGCTAGTGTCCACTCAAATCTGACCCTGGGCCATACCCGAATCTGACCACTGACCACTATTACAACAACAAATCCTAACCAAATCTACATTTCTATTGTGAAATACACACGGTTAATTTGAGATGTGCATCTATAGCTCTTTCCCAACATCACCAAATCTACATTTCTATAGTGAAATATACAGAGTTAATTTGAGATGTTCATCTATAGATCTTTCTCAACATCGCCTCCTCTCTCCCTCCCCCAACCCCTACCCCTCATTGACTGCCTGAGGGGGTAAGGAAAAACAAATTGGTTAACAAACAAAGATTGATATCCGGACTAGGATGTCCCATGCCCTAGGGGTATGGTAAGAATCACCATTTTTATGTTTATTTGTCGAACACTTATGTTTATAGCACTTAGGTCTAGGCCGTTTCTATGCTTGTGCATTGTTGATGTGCATGAGATTGTGGCTGAATGTCCATATTTAAACAGTATTAATTTGTCGTTGGAAAATATGGCAGGAGAAATAAGAACTATTTAATTCAGTTTCTGATTGCCAACAGGAACATACAATATATCATATTTGTTCTAAATAATACAGAATCATAATAATAAAAATAAAGAAATTTCAATAGATTTTCATTTCAACATATACAAGATATTTAGTATGTGAGCGAGTGAGTGAATAAGTTATTGTTTTACATCACAGGAGGAATCTTTCACCCATATGCAATGAATTTAGAGAGTTTGGGAGATTAGAGTAGCTTTCAAGAATCTTTCACAGTCTATCATGACTTGTAACCAAGGAGCATATACCAATCCTGGGATTCAAACCCGAATTGCTGGATTGCAAGTCGAACGCTCTACCGACTGAGCCAAAGATATTGTTAGCAAGATAAACAGTCTGAAATATTGAGAATCATTTTCATGTTAATGCAAAACACTATAAACTGAAAGATATATATTATATTTTTCAAAGAAATATTCCTCAAACACTTTACTTCCACCTTTCTGCATTGCATGCGTATGAAATCAAATAATTTAATCAATATTTCGATCATTAACAACACAGACAGTGAAAAATCAAAACGAGATCCACCACAATGACATTAATGCATTGCACAACATACGTAAAAGAAAAATGCCTTAACAACAACAAATTTAATCCACCAGACAGCATTTTAAATCCTTCACTTGTTTCTCAATCACCTGGCAACTTCTAAACCCTTTCCCTGCTGGATTAGGCACACGAACTGCACATTAGGGCATCTCTGGTTGCCTTCAGCATGAAAAGAGTTTTGAAAAATCCGGGCAACCACAGATTTGATTCTGGAGCCGTCTAACACAGACTCCTGCGTCTCCCTGGATAGGTCAAAGGTTAGCACCACTCAGCAAGTTTGTATGGCTCAATCCATTCCCTGAAGAGGCCGCTGAGTGTCCAAATTGAATATCATTATCAACCTGAAGCGTAAATTGAATGCAATGTGAAGTACACCGTAAACCACACTCCCATCTGAGCAGGCTAGGAGATGTACACCGTTTTTAATCATGTTATGAACTGAACGAAAAACATGTAAACTATTTAAATCATTATTATTATTATATATTTTTTTTTTGAATTGGGGTTTAGAATAGCTTTCTAGAATCTTTCACTAATAGCACGACTTGTCAGTTTAGGAGGAAAAACCCACAACATCCGTAGGACTGAATGTTGCAGTAAACATGCAAGCACCGGCTGGTACTGACAAAACCAATGATGATATCTATATTGCCACTCAGAAAGGTAAAATAGATGCTATGAACTGAAGAATTACGTATGTAAACCGAAAAATGTGTAATATGAAATAGGAAATATTGGAACAAATCATCTAGGCTTATTAATCTAATGAGTTTTAAATAGATATTCTGCTTAAAGTGGGATGAAAACCTACAGCAAGTATGTATAATACAGATGGAAATCTTGGGTGTAACTATTGTAGGTTTGCACATTGTATATAATTATAGGGGGGAGTGGATGGGGGAGGGAACATCCTCAATATTATACCTTCTTCCCGCCAAAGGCAATTAAAGATGCTATAAATCAGAAAATAGTTTGAATACATCAGTGCCTTTTAGAGTAAATGTGGCCAACAATTATGCCTATAATTACATTACATTTGAGACTGGAGTAATAGCCGGAGGTATGATGTAAGGGGGCAATACTGGATGCCATTGTGGACACTACTGGGCCCTACGAATGGCGCCCGACGCGGGACAACAGTAGCCAAGTAGCAGTGCAATGGTAATCCCAACAAACAACAACCTGCGAGAGCGGTTACCTAATGTTACGCGTGGGGGTGGATTAGGGGTGTAGGTAGTGCTCTGCTCACATGCAGGGAAAGGGTGGGAGAGTTACCAATACCAGGGTAACATTAGGTAACGGAGAGTAACGCACAGTAACAAGAGTGGATGGGTGGGCATGGAAAGTAGGGACTAGAAGTGACTGCAGATAAGGCTTTATGCTTGACAAGGAAACAGTATCGTTTGTTACGATATACTGGAAGATATGAATAGAGGGGTAATTGATTACAAAGAAAATAATATGATACACTTGAAAATATGTAATACTAATAGATAGCTTATAGATTAGAAAGTTGCCAATGATATAGTTGAAGGTGCAAATACCCAGTAGCATTTCATACCATGTTTAGAGGGTATATCAAAAAGTTTACATTTATCAATTTTGCACAATTATTAAGAAATTTTTATGTCAATAAATTTTACGATAATTTTGTTTTCATCAGGGCAAGTAGAACATCTCATAGGCCCATATGTAAATTCTTACATCAATATTACCAAAAAGAATCTCAATTTGGTCTCAAAGTGCAAACTTTATGGACGTACAGGATTTCTAATGATATAATATATATAGTAATTCAGAATAAGAATGCAATAAGGAATCTTGGTTTGCAACAAAAGGAATGACAGTTAACATAGTATGACAGTTAAACAAAATCTTAAAAATGATAGAAACAGATTTGTTCATTGGAATTTGCATCAGATGTGGGTGGGGGATGATCGGTGGGGGAGGTGGGTGGTTGAGGTGGGGGGTGGTGAGCTGTGGTAAGGTGGGTGGTAAGGTGCAATGTCTCTAATGAAACAAGCATCAAAGGTTCCGGTGTGAGGGCAAACACTACATCTCTCAACAGGTGTCTGGTCATGATGCAACAGGCAGTTTGTGATGACACTGGACACTAGAAGCACCACAGACTGGACACTAGGACCACAGAATGGACACTAGGACCAAAGACTGGACACTAGAACTACAGGCTGGACTCTGAAACACAGCTCTGACCACACACAGCCAGACATCTTTACCACTGCCCAGACAGCCAGACATCAAGCAACTTCATACTTACTTACTGAACACATTAGCACAATAGGGCTCTGTGATCTCTTCCAGTAAGAAGGTGCAAAACTACTACAAGTGTCTACTTCTTGATAAAATAAATATATCCAAATTACCTATGCATAAATTTCGATTAAATAATTCTCAGTTTTATTATCATTTTTTTTTAATCCATGAAAATAATCGAGATACAAATTAAAGTAAACTTGTATATTTAACCCATATATGATGTTCATCAAATGAAAATTTAACTGTAATAAGCATATATGCATATTCTTTGATGTTAAGTACTGATATAAACCACTGAAAATTCAAATCCAATTATAATTTGCCTTAGTGCCATGTTTTTAATAAACATCTATTACTGGGTATACATGCAACTTTCAACTGAATTCTATTACATTGAGGAAACCTCTTTTTTCAGTTTCAACTCCTCAGATAACCTTTTCAATTAACAGTATTCTGAACATGTTGCACTTAAAAAGACAAAAACACTGAAAGAGATCCTACTCATTACTATTGAAAAACATAGGTAAAAACATTTAAAGCCATCATAATCAAGATCCTATCTTCAAATGCAAACAGCTGATAAATTCCTGACTACTCGCACAAAAACACTGAAAGACATCTTGCTCATTACCATTGAAAAAACGTTGTAGTCATCAGAGTCATTGAAAGTCATCAGATTCAAAATCATATCTTCAAAACCCAAACAGCTGATAACATATTCCTGACACTCAGACAGAGACATCAACCAAAATTCCAAATACGCTCATCAAAAGAAAGCGATTAAATACAGCCATAACCCAAAGGTTTGATTCCAATGAAGGTTTTATTATCAATAGGGTCTGGCCCGCCGTCATGTATAAACAGGAAGGCTATCAATCCTGGGGCCCCCTTGGGCCTGGTTTGGATCCCCTGGGTCCATGGGGGTCCGTGGTGGTCCGGCGGGTCCAAGGGGGCAGCCTGTAATAGGCTCTGGACTCTGCTTCCTGTATAAACAGCGATGGCTCAACGTTACGTAAGCCCAATATTGGAGCCCCCCTTGTGGGTAAACATGCAAACGCTGATGACACCTGCACTGGCATCTATACAGCGGGCTCCTAGCGATGGAGTTAGTCGGGATCAGCGTTATCACGGTGCCAGATAGCAGCGACAAGCCATATCAGGTGTAAATTAGTAAGTTAATCAACGGGTAGCGGCCTACAATTCCCTTGTCGAGAAATGTTAGATATTATGGGGAAAAGATAATCTCTATGGGTAAAATTCTAAAATCAGGTAACCGTGCATACCAATTACCCTGATTCTTCAAACATGTATATTGATGAGAAATTAAAATTCAATGTATTCTGTCATACCTGAGCAATTTATTCCATAGTTTAAAAAAACAAACTTGTGTTAAGACAATTCTGTTGAATGAATCAATCAGGATATTATTGTACCCTTTATATAATGACCTCAGCCATCACACCGGTAGTATCCATACCCCTCCACCACAAACACCTACCCTCACCCCAACCCATCACACACTCAAAAAAAACACACACACAATTGTCACACACACACACACACACACACACACACACACACACACACACACACACACACACACACACATATACATACCACACACACACACACCAGACAGACAGACACACATATGCATGCACACACACAGCCTCATCCCCATCCCACACCTCCACCTCCATCAAACCACAACACCAGCACAAATTCCTTCAACCAAGGAGGTGCATTCTGATCCTGATAGATCCAGACCGCAGACCATCCGATGCCGAAGCCCACGTCACATTTAACACATTCTCTCGCATCAAACTCAAAACCTTCTTTTAATCCACAAAAATAAGACGAAGACACCAAACACCTAGATTTAGGTATAATTACCGCAAATAACAGACACGCTGTAAGCTTGCTTATCTGTCTTGTTATCCAGAATCTGCAATGAATGTCCTTCCATCGGTTGGGGGTACAAAGACCTGTCTAGAGATGCTATTAAGGGCTGCAGACTCGATCCAGGGTTGATAAGGGTCACTGGGCTCCACATACAGGCTCATCAATGTTAACCCTTAGCCAGACATGACCAACGGGGCCATTGTCACTTTTAATGGGTTAAAGCTCCTTCGTGGAGGCACTACAGACAAAGCCACACCCGGTTCCCAGGGGTATTGTTTTT
The DNA here is from genome assembly GCA_032361785.1 of Lepetodrilus galriftensis. Lineage (NCBI taxonomy): Eukaryota > Metazoa > Mollusca > Gastropoda > Lepetellida > Lepetodrilidae > Lepetodrilus > Lepetodrilus galriftensis. The sequence continues at coordinate 3,203 of JAUTBZ010195087.1, read as the reverse complement.
GAAGACGTTACAAGGGATTTAGTGTAATTACCTCTGAGGTAATTGTTCCACCCAGGTTTGTAATTTTCAAAGTGGACTGAACAATACCCCTAGATTTGAACGAATCAAGGATGGATCTAGCGGGAGATTTAATGCTGATTCTAGATAAACCTGCAATGAATTCGGCCAAAGTCACTTTACAATTGTAATAGATGTAGATAGATTACTGGGGGAGGAAATTGTAGGCTTCATACAAACATATACTGTTGAGTACCGCACAACTAGAGTATCTACAGCTTATGTATATGGTACAAGACAATGACAAGACAATCTAATCAATGAATAGAAAGAAAGACTGCATGCTGAGCTGAAAGTGTTAGATTCAAATCTACTGCATAACAATGATAATAACATCATGGTACATCGAGATACATTTTTAGTAGGTATGTAGGCCGAGATGGTATTCTGATGGTGATTTAGTTTTGGGTAGTGTTTTGGTGGTGGTATTGGTAGCTGCTAGTGCTCTGGTATTGGTAGTGTTCTGGTGGTAATGTTTTTATGATGCGATTCTGATGGCTGCGTGGTTTTGATTTTCTGAGTGGTGTTATAATGGTAGTATTCTGATGATGGTGTTCAAATGGTAGTGTTCTAGTGGTGTGGTTTTCTGATGCTGTGGTGTTTGTGTGTGGTGTTGCTCTGATGGTATGCTTCTGAGAGTGGTGTTCTGAATGCTGTGGATCTGGTATTGATCTGATATTCTGATGGTACTGTGTAAATCGGCACAACATCCCAAAAACTATATATCCTGTTAAGAGTCACTAGGACAATATTACTAAAACATTACTAAACTCTAACTGACACCTATGAACCCTGGTATTGTTTCACAAAGCTCTCATATCTACTACAAGACCATAGTGCTCTCATAGCGATATCTTGTACGTGGCAATTGTGCACTTACGAGAGCGCTATGGTATCACAGTGTATGAGAGCGAGAAACGATACCCAGTCCTATATATGCATGATTCACCAATAACTTTATGACATGACATCAGCCGGCACATAATTTAAGCTGATGACACAAGATACCAGACGATATCGCATCCAAAATAGCTGTTGTCAGCGGCGACATCGATATCTCGTCAATCAAACATCCCTCGAGCAATACCCATTCAAGACAAATGCTTTATACATACTCAAGTGAATAAATTATGTAATTCGGAGCCGAGACTGGATATACTTTTGTGGACACATAACAACCAAAGCTGGTCATCACACATATCTAGATCAGGCCACGTAACAACGTACTTATCCGAGATTGAAAAATACCTAGTGTGTTTTCAGTGGACTGACAACTTTGATGGGACAAAACCAGAGCTGGACAATGGACAAAACTCGGACATTTATCGGACATCGGCCAGAGAGGTGTCAAGTTACAAGTGAAATTAGCCGCGTTCATCGATACCTGGGGCAATGGATCCAGGGACTTGGGTCCAGGGATGGTCAATCATCACCCCTCAAATCCCATAATGACCCATTATCATCACTGCCCGCTTTTAAAAGTTGCCCATTAATTGTGTGCCTTTAATTTTACATTGATTTATCATTAAATGGATCTGTGGGGAAATAAAATCATCTCATGAGATTTTTTTGATTTTTATACAAATGCCATTTTAGCTCCTTGAACAAAATTTTATGAAAATATAATTTTTAATTATATAATATTTTGTTAAAAGTCATTAATTCATAATGATGATGTTTAGTTTAATTATTTTAAAATTTCTTATTTTTTTTTCTTAATTGTTTTGCAATTATAATAACTAATTTCATTACTTGATCGTTCTTTACGACTTTAGTCATTGTTACATAATATTATAACAAAAGATAGCAAATATTACTAATGTACGTATGTAAGATATGTAAGTGTTACATCCACACTTTCCGAGATGTATCGGTCAATGTCTCTACAATTTTGGTTGTGGGGCCTCCGAGGCTAGTTGAAAATAGCATTAGTCAAATTGCAAGTAAATTTATAGTGATGGTTATGAATTTATTCATGTTTCAAGACATTTAAAGTATGCTCACTCGAGTACTTTTTATTGCGATGCTTTAGGACAAGAAACAAACTTTCTTAACCCATCTCAAAAGTGTTAAAGAACAACTTCACTATACTTCAAAGACAAAATAATGCATATATAAATTAACATACATCATTTAAAAACATTTCAGGAACATTTGATGGAAGATAAGTGTGGATTTTATCATTCCCGATCACAGGTAAAAGCAATATCTACAGGTAAATATTGCAATTTGGTTAAAGCTCTATAGGATTATATACAGCAAGCACGAGCACTAAAGTAAATCATTTGAGAAATATCAACAAAGTTAGTGTCATCATATTCAAGGGATGAATGGAAACCGATGTCCCGAAAGTGATAAAAGTTTACAGAGATTTAGCCGTATGTTCAGTAATTTTCACTCGATACCCATCAATTTCACTCTTGAATGTCACCAGGTTCGTAAATGTAAATTTCATAAAGCATTTAGCCGATGCGGATTTGCTTCCCTTGGAGATCAAAGGCAGGTAAGTGACATGTAAACAGGTACATCGCCACTAAAAAGAGGGTGCAAAAGGTGGGGGTTGGACTCGTATAAATAAATAATCCGTTTAATTTAACATGATTTGTAAGACAAATGTTATCGAACATTAAATATCGTGCTATTCTATTTCTAACTGATATATATGTAGAAGGGTGCGACATTAAGGGTTCATACTGGTCTTGGCTAGCAGGGTTATACTTTTAACTACAATTTAGTATAAAGTTGGACTCGTAATCCAGAAAACTAGGGTTCAAATCCCAGTATCAGGGTTCTCCGACATATACACTTTCTAGCTTTTTATCAGAATTATTCCTGTATGTCCAGTGAGTGAGTGAGTGAGTGAGTGAGTGAGTGAGTGAGTGAGTGAGTGAGTGAATATGGAGTTTAACGTCGCTGTGGGAATTCCTGTATATCCAGATATCCTAGCCAATCAACACCAACGGAGCATTGACTTTATATTCAGCTTTAACTTTGACGACACCGAAAATTAAGCTCTAAGATCCGTTGTGGATACAATGTGGCCATCTGGGGCCCATTCTGAACATGTTCTTACGATCTTCTTAGTAAAAGAACACGTGCGCAACACTTTCATTGCCCTACTATATGAATCTTTAAGATTGTGGTAC
>JAUTBZ010194976.1:0-21809 GCA_032361785.1 Lepetodrilus galriftensis | reverse complement strand
CGGCATATTAATTAATTAATGCATAAGTAATGCCGTCGATGACGATTTTTTATTTTATATTATATATATTTTTTTATTTTTTACATTTTTTGTGGACAGAATATATTTTAAATAAAAGTACATTAAGAAAAACAAACATACATATATATATTTTTAAATAATGGCCTGATTCAAGTGCCTGTGGTTTAGGCCACATCCTCTGTCCTCTGTCCTCTGTGCAGTACGCATACTGTGGATGTAGGGAGCTAGTTGCTAATATCGCATGGCACCTTCTTACGTCGATATTTAATTAGGTAAATGGTGAGAAAATGTCGGATATGTGATATAATATATGTATACATGTGCGGTTCTGAATACTAGTAATTATTATATTGTGTTATACATGTATCTATATGTTAGCTACGGCCCTGCTAATGTAGTACCTGCTTATAAGTAGTACTATCTGATTTGATTATATTAACGTGGCATATCAAATGTCGATGTAATCCTGCAAACACGACGTCTACATGTAGGCCTTGTTTTTCTTTCTTATTTTTTTTGGATTGAATACGCAAACACTGCAACATTGCATAAATTTGGAGACATAATTAAATAAAATACTAATTAAAATGTACGTAAAATTATTACTAAATAAAATACACTCCTTAGTTTGTAGTCGTTCCTGTCCTTTTACGTACGCATCATTAATAAATAAAGTATCTTCGTTCTTTTTTTTCCGGATTTTATTATAAGCTCCTTACCGTGTTTTATTGTAGGTTACTCCATAACGGTATTATAGTACGTACACTGCTAAGAGCTGATTCTATGTTAACTACGTCATCAATGACTGTGTACACTAACCAGCGAACAAGCACGTGTTGTCAGCTGGTTTATCAACTGTTTATGATTTCTAACGATATGTTTTCTTATCTAGTCATTTGCAGCTGATTAACTTCAATATCCGTGTAAGAGAATGGCCACACCAAAGAAGAAGAGATCGATAGATCCGAAAGAAACCCCGAAAATCACACAGCATGCAAAAACGAATGAAAAGTTTACGGAAATTGATTTCAAGTTCCAACTTCGGGAACCTCAAACAACATTTTCAGGTATTATCAGATGACACGCACTACTCTTAATGATTATGGCATCGACGTGTCACAACTGCCAATTGAAACATGACCTTCCTTGTTGTTTTTCTGTATGCAACCAGAACAGTGTTGTCACCATCCGATCAGCTGCTGATGGCTGTTGATCAGCTGTTCACATACATGTTAATTACCAGCTGATCACAGCTGTTTGGGCAAAGGTGGAAACCATGTCTCCCTAAATTTTGTTCTCCATTTATAATACCAATTTAATCGTATGTATCTCATGATCAAGTTTACCATTATTTGTGATATTCCATCATCAGCGCAAGGCAGTTCCAGATCGCGGATATTCCGGATCATGCTGTCTCTCGTGTAGACGAAGTGTCCGCTGTTGTTTCTAGACTTAATGTCATGTATATTTCATCTGCATTATCTGAGTGTGTAATTGGCCCTATGTATCACCGCGCAGCGATACATAGAAGTGAGTATAGCTCAGCATAATCACTGCGGCAAAAGTGTGTAAGTGATGATGTGATCCAGAAAACCTGCGGTCCGAACTGCCTCACGCGCTGTATTATTTAAATTTATTGTCTTTATAATTTATTTAATTCAATTTCAACATGTATTACCTCCGCAACTGTACCAACCATCTATATACCTCTATTGAACATGTTTTCTTTTGGATTTTGTTTTATGTTGTATTCTTATTATTATGATTCCATATTTATTGAATTATTAACATGTTCAACATTCTTGTTTGCTTTTTTTCCCACAGCTCTTCAAAAGTTTGTTGAATGTGCAGATAAATACCCAGAAAATGCGAAGTATGATATTGTAGAGAAATATGTTCTGACGTCGGAGGAATGCTCAGAAATATTCAAATTGTTTGAAGACACCAAAAGAAAACCAGCAGAGGTACACTACTCGTGATTCGTCATTGAGAAAACTCCATATTGCATGCTAGCTCGAGATTCTAATATTATAATAATATAATATGTTTGTATTGCCTGATGGTTTAACATGGCTATGTGGATGTTACACATTTACCTACGTTGAAAGCGGTTTCAATTAAATTAATTAAACATGATTGTTTTTTAATTTAAAATTTAAATTAATGACTACCGGTTATCAATAATCAATGAAGAAATATTCACTCACAATATTGTCATGATTATTATAAATAGGTTTACTAAAATCCAATCCATTACATTTTATCATATTTATTTCATGTTTACAAAATGTGATTACGGTAATTTAATCAAAAAATAAAATATGCTTTTTATTTTCCCCAGATATTAACAATATTCAGCGCCTTGGAGTGCATCCTTATCCGGCTGTCCGACGACAACGATGACCGACTCAAGCTCATCGGCGACAACATCGTCCAACGTGTTCTGGCCTCGCATCTGCCTGTCGTCTATTTCAGCCTGTCACTCAACAACAAGAACCAGCTTATTAAGAAGACGCTGCGACTCCTGACACGAATGGTGGCACTGTCGTCGACGTCAGCGCACGCTGTGCAGATGCAGTTCGACTTCGGACACGTAAACGTTCAGCCGTTGTCGCAGAGAAGAGACATCAAAGTAAGCCAAGAGCAGGGTGTAGATGATGGCACTTGAAAATTTGGGTAGGAATTTGAGGCACCAGGGTCGATTTTGTGTCGCAGTTGTTTCATCTGAAAACATAATTTCCCATTCTCATCCTCTCATGATTGTACATTTTTTTATATTGTTATACAGTAGACCTCTGATATACCGGCCTCGGATAAACCAGACCTCGCGTATAACAGACTGAATCTGAAGTCCCATGTCCCGTCTAACGCTAATTGCAGCATATGTGTACAACAGACTTCGCATATAACGGACAGAAATAGCTGGTCCAAATTAGTCCGTTATATGCGAGGTCTACTGTATTTATCAAAGTATTTATACATTTGCAGTAAAATGGGGATATTTGATATCAATTTGACCAAAATCCATTTACAATTTATTTTCATTGTCCGCACATATTTCTATGATAGCACATCACTACTCTACAGTACATACACAAGTATTTATGTCTGTGTGTTATTATTGTAGGATGCTCAAGATGTGAGGACATGCTTCATTCATTTCATCATGGCGTTCCTCCTGATCGGTGATGAGAACGTCGTCAGACAGATGGTGGAACAGAGAGGTAGGTTTAGTATTACTTCAGCGGTGAGGTGTACCTTACATCCCATTCACATAACTTTCACGCCATCCAGAGACATTCAAAGACGTTCCTGTGATACTGTAGTGATTCTAGTATTGTTACTCTCGTAATAACATGAATAATAACCTTGGTCTATCAGTGCCAGCTGGTGCTCACAGGTTTACTGCTACATTCAGTGCTATGGATGTTGCAGGTTTTCTCCACTAAACTGACAAGCCATGATATATGTGAAATATTCTAGAAAGCGACTCTAAACCCCCAATTTTATTTTTAATAATAATAATAATAATGATTATACAAAAGGTTAATAATAATAATCATCCTTATCATCATTCAAGTAAGTTGAAATATAACATTTTGTACTTATTTTCACCAAATCTTTCTCAGTGATTCTACAAAAGATTCTTGGAGGCATCACATCTGACAAAGCAGACAACATTCAACTCATTTTGTCCACGCTCCTCGAAAAGGTAATGGAAACAGATAGAATTATTTTACCTGTGTTGTGATATTATATTTATGCCTGCAGTGGCGCTTGAAGTGTAATTGTTGAATATTGGAATACCACATATGTATACACATATGGGTGTAAGATTCCCACTATGATATAAAGAAATACAACTCATTCACTGTGTTGTTAATATGTTATTCATACTGTAAACTATTAATGTTTGAAATTAAGTTCATAGGACAGTACCGATAAATGTATCGGGTACCAAAGTATGAGTTCAAATCTTCTTCATGAATCCGGTCTTTAATATGGGTTGGCGCGGCACAATTGTTGCAAGATTCATCTTTAATAAATCATGATAATAACTTTTATACAAATATGTCATAATTTTTTGATTGGTTATACGTTTTTCTCAGGGTATACGAGAAATTTCAATTTCAGTTTGTAAAAACCTGTACACCCCAGAAATTATGCTGGGCACTAATAAATTAATAATCCCAGATAACGATTTATGCAACCATGCTTAAAAGTCCAAAACATGTATCAATCAATCAATCAATTCTTTATTGCATGCAAGGCCACTGGCCCATATACAGTAATACATGTACAGTTTAATGTATTTAAATAGCAAGACTGCTATACATGTATCGCAAGTAGGATACTGTAGGAAATTACTATAACTATGGAAATATGATGTAACCATGGTGACTGGTCTGTTGTTCAGGTAGTTCAGAGTCTGTCTGTCACTAAGACGGCCAAAGTCCATCTCTTCGCCGAGAACATCCTGAAGCAACTGAGTCAGCTGTACTCCTGGCAGGGCCCACAACATTGGAAAGACAGCAAGCCCAAGAAGAAGGATTCAACACGGGTGAGGAAAGGAGTTTGGAGTAATTTGCGTGCAACTCTCCATTTTTTTAATTTTTAATTTGTGGTAAATTCATATAAAATTTTGAAAAGTTCCTAATACTGATTGTATGTTAATGGATGTTTATGAGCATGATGAGGCAAGGATTTTATTCTACTATTTCACATTGTCAGTGGTAACTTTGTATATTGTGGTTGTGCAGTTATTATCATTGGCTCATCAGTACCAGCTGGTGCTTGCAGGTTTAATACAGTACTATGGCTGTTGCAGGTTTCTTGCTATCATATACCTTGCTGTCATATACTTTGTCATATTTGAGTGAAAGATTTCTGCTTGGACAATATACAATTCTCTCTCTCTCTCTTAAATTTATTTTTTTTCGATCTCAACGTGCAGACTCCGTCGAAGGCGCGGCCCGAGGAGAGGGAGCTGGTTGGTCAGTCCGTCCACGGGTTTCTCCTGGAGCTGTGCTGCTCCCACAGGAACGGCATCAACTTCCACGACACATCGCTGGGGACCTCCGGAAAGTATGTCTGTACATTTCTCGTTAGTTCAAACGACACATGGTCCGATTCCACTTTGCTGTGATATAAAATACAATGGCATGGTTTCCAGTAGGGTTGCATGCAATGTGTCTCATTGGGCGCAAATTTGGTTTTAGATGAAAGTCTTGCTATGAAATCTTTTAATTTAGTTTCCTGACTTTGTATTCATTAATTCATTCATTCATTCATTTATTTATTCATTTTTAAAATTTGATTAATTCATTTATTTACTTCTAGAAACCAGAACCACATTCTGACTGGCTTCCTGTCCACACTACAGAAGGCGTACAGTCATCCATTATCTGCGGAACTAGTCGTCAGCATTCTGCGAGCCTGCCCTGATCAGCTGCAGCACTTCCTGTCCATGCTCGCACATTCTCTCAACCCGCGGCCATCCTCCATCTGGCTCGTCAACATGAACTTTCTCAAGCAGGTAGATAATTGTGGTAGTAATAACTGTCTTGTAACGTGTTCATTATTGTCCAGTGTTGGGTCTGTTATAGAAAACTGGATCGCGTGACTATTTCATATAGTTCATTACTTAGCCAGTCATCATCCTACATTTAGTCTCTTCTAAGAGAAGTGTTGATGAGATAAAATCCCTCTAATTAGAACTAGTAATCTCCCTTTGGTCCTCCTCTGTCACTTCCATCACTTGTCCACGCATCTTCCTTATTTTCTACACTGGTATGACAGGACATGTTTGGTGTACATGGGAAATGTTAGATTACTACGATATATAAACTAAGTATTTTCACCTAATATCAACTATATCCACTCTAAATCAACATTATTCAAAATCTCCTTCGAATTAATTCTTTATTGGTCCTTATGTGTGTAACCTTTTTCCGGCTGGGGACAACTACAAATGCCCCTTTAAACAACGAGTTAATGTAGCAGAAAGATGGCAAAACTAACTTTTCTCATCTGTATTTGTATTTTTTTCTCCAGATTTATGAAGCCCAGCCAACTACATTAAGTTTCCTGACGTCAACGAAACAAATTCAAGATGCAAATTTTGTTTCTATGGCAATGGTGTATCTGCTGCCTCCCGACAAGGTGACGTCTTCATTTACTTGGGGATTGAAGGTAGGTGCTGCTTTAATTCCTAGTAGGTAGATAGTAGCAGGGATCAATATTAACACTAGCCTGCTAGCCCGGGCCATTTCTCCCAGTGCTAAAGGTATCCTAAAGGAATTTGTAACATTTATTATTTTTATCACTATTCAGGTTTAAATTTCTATTGCTGATTAGGTAAAATAATAGATAATAATGTTCTTTTCCTAAACTTAGCCAGTCAATCTTACTGTTCATCATTCTATTGTATTTCTGCCACTTTCTTTTTAAAATATACACCAATAATCACACAAAATTAAGTAAATACAAAAGAAAAGAAAACATAAAATTATCTGAATAGCGTACTGGATATCGCTTCTCAAAGCTCTCATCATATCCACTATGAGACCATGGCACTCTCGTAAGTGCACACGATCCCCATGTATTCGAGATTGTTACGAGAGTCCTCATCGTCTCGTAGTAGATGTGAGAGCTTCGAGAAACCATACCCTGGTATGGAGTGACACATGTAAGAGTTCCACGTATAACACGCCATCATGTGTTTTACTAACAGCAACAACCCCGGCCGGTGAGACAGAAGATCCTGGACGTAGTGAAGCTGATACTTCAGAGAACACTGGCAGTGCTGTCTAGCCTGGACGCCGACCAGGAGCAGTGCAAGGAGGACAGTGCTGTGACAGACCTCAAGCAGGTGCTCAAGGAGTTGGTTGTGAAGGTGAGGTGTTTTAACATATCTCTATGTTAACCTTTCGCGGCAGTTGTCCCTGTTTCCTGTCAGACATGAAACTACTTGCTAATCTGAACTATTTCACTTGTCTGCCTGTGAATAATATCTGTCCAGGGAAGGCAGACAATCCTTACTGTTAAGACCTGTTTAACTCTCTCCATACTGGAGGCAACCAGAGATGCCCTAAAGAACAGTGCCTGTGCCTAATCCAACAGGGAGAGGGTCAAAGGCACATCTTCACTATCCAATTTTATTGACAGTCGACTTTGACTGATAATATTTGAAAGCGTGGACGAAGGTCTTTGTTGGTCTACACTGTCAAATTCTTATCAGATTTAATTTGTCAAACTCGACTGACAAATTTTTATACTGAATTTTGTTTGACAAATTGAATACATCTCTTCCTGTTGATGCTCGCATTAAATATGCCATGGTAACCTGCATGGTTCACGTTCCACAGGATGATTGTAGCATCGCAATTTTAAAAGTGCATCTGATTTTCAGAAACTCCCCGATGCTTCCACTCTGCTGGCCTGCTGGAACAAAATGACCTCGGACAAGACGGAAAAACCCTCTGAAATTACAGGTGAGATAGTCAATGTAGAACAATATTTGTAAGTTTTAAGTCAATAATTCTTTGTCCAATCAAGAATACAGTACTCCAATTTTCAATATTTGTCCTGGGGGGAAAATAATGATCATAAACATTCATTCATGTTCTTGAAGCTATCATAAACGTAACGCCATTGTTAAGCCGTCATGGAGAGAAATTTGACACTTTGGAGAACTTTTTGTTCTTCTCTTCAGCTTCACAATGATAGCTTCACAATGGTAGCTTTGGGAATACATGGACCCAGCATAGTAACATGGAAAAATAAAATGAAAAATAAATTGTATTACATTGACCTCTCAGATCTGGCCGCAGTGGACGATGTCCAGCACATGGTGTGTCTGGAACAGGTGCTCTGTCTGTACCAGGAGTTGGTGCCCTCCCTGCTGACCGACAACCCCAACTACATCCCAGGCCTGCTGGAGAGTGTCCGGGAGGTCACCCAGAGGTCAGAGGTCACCAAGGGTCAGAAGGTTGTCAAAGGTCAAAATGTTGCCAAGGATCAGAAGGTCATTAAAGGTCAGGATGTTGCAAAGGATCAGGAGGTCATGGATGTCAAAGAGGCTCAGGAGGAGGCTGAGAGGTCGGTGGCTGGGAAGGTCACCAAGGGTCAGGAGTTCACAGAGGGGGTCATGTTGCCACAGCTGTACCTGCTGAAGCTCTTGGCTGGAACTGATGGCAGACAGCTGCCGTGGAAGAAAGAGGTGAGACTTATAGATGTCAGTAGTAGTTTAATTAACCCTCTCCCTGCTGGATTAGGCACACACACTGCTCTTTATGGCTTCTCTGGTTGCCTTCAGCATGGAGAGGGTTAATGTAGGAAACTTAAATGCATGTGCCTCATCAGAATAGCTAGATCTACAGAACTGTATATAATTAATAAGAAAATGACTGTTTCAGACGACGGCGAAACACACACTGATGTACCTGTTGTTGGAGATGATCACCAAGGTGACGGGCTTCCCCACTCTCTCCAGCATCACCAAGCATCTTGTCGTCAAGGTAACATATATTCCATTGTGCTCTTTGTGTGTAAGTTCCAACCCACATACTTTAGAAATTCCAACTTAAAACGGTTCAAAAAGATATCTTTTGTCTCAAAAATGGACTGAATTATTAATTCGGAATGATAAAAAAATAAGTATGGAAATATTGGTTCGATAACTCAAAATAATTTGAAAACCCGTTAAAATAAATTGTACAATTCCGACCGAAATGATATTTCTAAAATGTCTTTGGTCATGTTGAAGTCAAATTTATAAACAGAACTAGACATTTTGATTTTGGCGATTTTGTCTGAAATTTAAGTGAAAAGGAATTAAAAGTTATGAAATGTTGTGTGCCGTCATTGGAATGTGAGTATAACAAACTAGTCTAATCCTGCTTCTATTAAACATCTTGGTATAACAGCTGTCATAACAACATTCAACTCACTGCATTATTTACGTTCTTGTCGTTCAGCTTCTACAGAGCACAGGGCTGTTCTACGGTCAGGACCAGGAGTTGGCACAGTGGTTACATCACCTGGCCGCCAGCCCTGCTCCAGCCGTGGTCGAGTTCTGCTCCCGGATGCTGACCATGTTCATGAGCAACCCATACCCCTACATGGACAAGATGGCGGAACTCGTAGCCGAAGTTGCCGTGGAGACGGGATCGGAGAAGCCCGGGAAACAGAAAGGAGGAGAAAACATGATCAGCGGTTGGTTTTCTTGGTTTCGTATTTTGTTTATTGTGTAGATGCTTTTGTAGCCGTGTGATATATGATGCTCCTACTGCATTGGGGTTACCCCTTTGGCCAAGTTAATAGAGAGTTAGACTTGCTTTCCAGCAACCTGGGTTCGAATCCCAGGATTGACATCCGCCTGTTTCAATGGTGCCCGATGTGGGATACATTTTCATTCATTTAGTTTCATTATATTAATTTTCAGATATTCTGGCGATGGAATTTGATGACGAATGGAGTGTCTTCAACAGTAATAGCCCAGTGAAAGATACCAGAAGTAACGAATCACCGATCAGGTATGACAAACAATATGCAAACAATAAAGTGAACGTACATGGCTTAAATATTTGGGGTTAATTTTTCATGTCTATGAAAAGGGTACTGCCTCTGCTTTTGCTAACCTTCTACCTATTAACCCTCTCCATGCTGGAGGCAACTGGAAATGCACTAAGGAGCTGTGTCTGCCTAATCCAGCAGGGAGAGAGTTAAAGGGTACCATTGATGCCTCAGAATACTAGATCAGCGACTGTGATTGGTCCACTGGGAAGACTATTTTGTTGACTCCATTGTTGCAGGTTTCCCTTCAGCCCGTTGACACTGTTGGGTTTGGAGATGTTAACTGATGAGAAGTTTGAACGAAAAGCTGAAGGTGAGACATGCTGAGGGGGTTGGTGGGGAAATCCCTTCAAATATGGATTGCATTCTTACACAATGTTTGCCCACTACTGCATCGTCAATGTGTATTCTTGTTTTGAATTATTTTTTGTGATGGTTTGACATTTTATTTTTAATTATTACAATTACAAAGTGAAAGAATCTTGAAAGCTACTCTAAACCCCAATTTAAAAAACAAACAACATTTCAATGCTTATTTCATTGCTGTCCATGTGGTACCAGACACTCTTTCTTCAAACTCTCATATCTGCTATGATACAACCCTCTCAGAAGTGGTATGAGCAGCCATAATACAAGACCACCTACGAGAAGGTTAGCGTCTTGTAGTGAATATGAGAGCTTAATGAAAGGTCGTCGCGTTGTTCACAGTTGTGGAGTTCTTCACTGCCGCCATGCTGGACATCTTCCACGGTCAGGTCGACCCCACGGCCTATGCCACCTTGGTCGGTCGCCACCTCCTGCCTGACTCCAGACCTGCCAACTATATCGCATCATGGGCAGACAACTCTGTGGTGAGTCCCATACCATCAAGAAAATGATATAGACGGTTGTGCACGTTATCGGTAATGCCGAGGTGATGTGATATTCAAAATGAGGTCTCGCAGTTAACATGAACGGTAATGGGAATTTTGAGTTGATATGAGTTGAGCGTCAAATGATCCTCAATTTAGTAGTCTTCGCAAATGGGTGAAAGATTCCCGCAGCGACGTTAAACTCCATAATCACTCTCACTAAAAATAGTTTCATAATCTTGGGTGCATGGTTATTATATTAGTAATCTTGGGTGCATGGTTATTATATTATATCCACCACTGTTCCGGTCAGCATATTTCTGTGCCATGTTCCTCGATCAATATCAAAGCTTCATTTTGAGACACTTTTATATAATTCTCTACTGGTCTCTTTCAGAAATGGAAAGCAAACAAGTCTGAGCGACAGTCCAGCGATGCTTCCACTCTAGTTCGGGTCTTGTGGAGTGATCCGAGTTGTGGATCAGCTGCAGAGTCCGTGGAGAAACTGCGGAGTGCTGTGGATAATCTGGCAGCTAGGCAGTCACATCTTCTTGTGCAGCAGCTGCTGTTGTGTGTCAGCCGATCAGTTGGATGTCAGGTATGTTGGACATGTTGGTATGTAAGTGTTTGTATAGCCAGGTGTGATATAAGATGATCCTACTGGTCTTTGTCAGTGTTTACTCATTTTGCTCAGTCAGTAGAACGTTGGAGTCGCAATCCAGCAACTTGGGTTCGAACCCCAGAATCGCCGCAGTCCTCTGTTACATCTTGAATACATGCTTGCCCAACAGTCACATTCTATTAACTTTTCAGCAAAAGGATGACGCTCAAAGCCAACTTGAAGTATATTTCGACCTTTTGACCAATCTTCTACGAAGTCTATCCACGTCTGTCCAGCAATCAAGCTCTAACCAGATCCAAACTGAGCTGAGCAAAGAGTTTCGAATGCTGGAATCCAGCCAAAAGACCAATAAAGACCTGCTGATTGAAACCATCAAACACATCTTCGAACACCCAACTCTGGTTAGTTCTTTTCACGCCGCCTATTGCCTACCAGATAAGAGTGCAGCAGGCTTTCAGAATTTCATCACCGAGAAAACCATCGTTCTCCTGGCACAACTCAAAGCAGCAAATCTTACCGTCGCCACAAGAGGAACATTCGACCCATACATCCGCAAACTGCTAGAAATCGTCAAGGACGAGAATTTCTCGGAAGGCAGTGTGGACTCTCTGAAGCTGAGATTTGAGAGTATTGACGTCCTGATGACACACTTCGACCCTGCGGTCCATCACAGAGAATTCTTGGAACACTTGTTGCGTCTGCCGACCCGCGTTCTCATCACAAAAGGGAAGTCGCATAAGCTCTCCAGACTGGGCGAGCTGGTGATCAGCCTGGCGTCGAGATCACTGGTCGCGTCAAAAGAAGGAGAAGAAGAAGAAGTTGACGGGCGGCAGATCCTGTCGTTCGACAAAGTCTCCTGTCTCGTGGATCTGATGATGGCGTCATCGGACAACTTCTTGGAGAAGTTTGTTGGCGAGCTTATCGAGGTGGAACCCGGGTACAGTCTGGCTGTGAAGAGAGAGCTGTGGCGACACCTGCTGGAGAACATCCGCCCCGAGACAGCGGCCATGTTAGAAAGCATGCTGGCACACTCGTCCGCCTTGAGGCAGAGGTTTGAAGAGTGGGTGGTGGAGTCCGTGGATAGGGTTCGGGACAAGGCCAGTCTGTATGCAGGCCTGGTTAGCTGTTACATACACCTGGAGGATCAAGACAAGTCTGGTAGGTTGTCATTCATGATTGCTTTGACTACCGGTAATGCAGTCAGTTTTACAAGCTGTGATAAGAAAGAAATCTTGAAAGTAGCTTTAACCCTCTCCCTGCTGGATTAGGAACAGGTACAGCCCTTTATGGCATCTCTGGTTTCCTCCAGCACAGAGAGGGTTAAACCCAATATCAACCAACCAATAAGTTAAAGAATATTGAAAGCGCTTCTCTATTAAATTGAATTTCTAGACTTTTTATTTTATTTTAATTTTTCCCGGGTACAGACAACAGCCTGAAATGTGTGGAGATCATTGAAGATGTGTATGTGAAGAATGTGAAGACTTTACTGGAAACTGATGACACATCTCTGGTCCAGGTCGTGTGCAAGCTCGTGGAGAAAAGAAGCATTGGTAAGCCACTTGCGTTTTCCATACTGACGAGAGTTAACAAGAATACTTGGGCTGTTCGAATTTCCACTATTTAAAAAAAAATCAGAATGCATTCAGAGTCTTCGGTTTATACCAGAATCACAATCTAGAATGAGTCAGATTCATTTGAGAATTTTCGTTTAACTTTGGTGTGATATTTGTAGATTAGTATCTGTACATTATTGGATAAACTCAAGATGGGTATCTCTTCTGTGTAGTCCTTGTCAAAGACATTCCGTGACATTTTTCCTGATTTATTATCCTTTTTTCAAGTGCCAATGTATTTTTGTCCATCACCCCCCATGTTTCTGATGCCAGGTGACAAGCAAGTGAAGAAGATGTGGCGACAGATGAACGCCAAGTTCGGGGACAGCGAGAAGCTTC
Source organism: Lepetodrilus galriftensis (assembly GCA_032361785.1). Lineage (NCBI taxonomy): Eukaryota > Metazoa > Mollusca > Gastropoda > Lepetellida > Lepetodrilidae > Lepetodrilus > Lepetodrilus galriftensis. The sequence continues at coordinate 8,784 of JAUTBZ010194976.1, read as the reverse complement.
AGAAGCATCACCTGGACCTGCTGGTCGTCCTGTACGCCAGACTGAGGCAGGACGAGGGCGAAACAGGACAAGACAGAACGGTTCGGGTCACAGAGATGCTGGAGATACTGATGAAGTCGCTGATCACCAGCGTGAGCAAGAAAGTCGGGAGAGATGCGAAGTTGGAGGAACACTGTCTAGAGATCTTGTGTCATTTCTTAGAGGTAGGACGGCTCGGTCACAAAGTATGATCGTCACATATGGGTGAAAGATTCCTGCTGTGATGTAAAACAATAATTCACTCCCAAAGTATTGGTGGTTGTAGCATGGTGGAAGTTAGTTTAGTTGCTAAACGTTGTGGTAATGGCCCCCTTTTCTATAAGGACATGCGATTCTGGCGGGTATGGCAGGAATTGTATGACCGATAGTAAAGTGGCCATTACCATGACGTTTAGCTAATAATAAATAATAATAATGTGAACAGTTACATTGCGCCAAATCCATGCTTCAGAAGCGGTAAACGTTTTAGCTGAACTATAGGTGGAAGTTAACCATTGGAGCCAAATGCCCCAAGTTTAAACCCAGCACAGAGATCATGAATCCTTTTAGATCAATTAATTAAGTCAAGTATGGTTTCCTGAACACTGGATTATCTGCCAACAAAGTTTGATTACTACAATTGATTATGATTTGTTTTGTTCCAGAAAGAGAAAGGATTGCTGATAACAGAGAGCATTATTTCCTTGTGGCTAGACTTTGTGAAATTGTGTCTCAAGTAAGTGATCTCTGATTAGCAGACACAAATATTAATGCCTATTGTTGACATTGATGCTAAATGGAAATTGTTGACCTCGATTCTGAATATATATAGTTGACCTTGATTCTCTATGGAAATAATTTATCTTGGTTCTAAATGGAAATTGTTTACCTCAATTCTAAATGGAAATATAGTTGACCTCAATTCTAAATGGAAATAGTTGACCTCAATTCTAAATGGAAATAGTTGACAATTCTAAATGGAAATAGTTGACCTCAAAACTAAATGGAAATAGTTGACCTTCATTCTAAATAGAAATAGTTGACCTTGATTCTAAATGGAAATAGTTGACCTAGATTCTAAATGCCAATATCACTTTCAGATCTCTATACCATGAGCCCCAACTCCTGAAAGTGATTGATCAATTGGTGCCCTTGATGTATGTCGAGTCACATGACGTGTCTCCACCAATCGAAATGCTGTATGAGATGCTGATGAGTCACTCAAAGTTCATGTCTGTCATGCTCGGGGAGAAAGGTCAAATAGTCAAAGGTGAATATTTTACATGATTGTGATTGTTAAACATATTTTTGATGGAATCGCATTATTTCAATAGATTTTATTTAATTTCCACCGACATGTTTTGAAGCAATAATCTAGCGAGCTTGTTATCCGTGTTGCAGCCAGCCTAGTCAGCCTCCTTCTGACTCTGGTGGAGACCGACCACTCCTGCTGTGCCGCGGACCACTACACCATGTTCCAGGGAGCCTACGGGGCGACCCTTTCTGTCACAGGTGAAGTACACTATATTCAGGGCATATAACTCTGTTGCTACGTATAAGATGGTATCACAGTTTGCTTCAAATCATGCTATGTTTGTCATAGAAAACAGGGGAGATAACTCTGTACACATGGCTTTATGCGAGATTGGCTATTGAGGGCTTAATAGCAGACATGTAGGAATAAAACATTTTGAAATTAGTCCTTCACACTATGCAACCTTATCTTTGTAATATATAAATATAATTTTTGCAAATATGTTTTGTTATTGTTTTGGGGTGTGGTTTTTTTAATTAAATTTAATTTAATTTCAATTTTAATTGTTGTTTCAAGTCAAGCTTAACTTTTCTTATAGATCAGAAACTGCTTAAACTAATGTATCTGTACGAGAAGAATGGAAAGGGATTGAAAGATGCCAGGCCGTTTTTGTGGGGCGCCAGAGCTGTAGAGCACTACGCCCTGAGGAAAAGCCTGACGTCGTCGCTGTTGAAGCAGCCGTCCATGGAGCAGATCGTGGAGGCGTTCAGCGTGCGCACCATGTACCAGTCTTCTCTCCACTTTCCCATTGACCGGCAACTGACGGTAGACATTTATGATTTTAAACTCGCAGAATTTTTGTGATATTTACGTTGCATCCGAAGCTGTTGCGTATGTAACAACAGGTCTTCATGGAGGAAAATGTTACTATTTATCGATCATCAGACAACAGGTTAATGATATCATTACGTATACAATAGCTTCAAGAACATGACCCTAGCGATCTCCTGTACAAAACGGTATAACTCTAACGTAACCATAACTCAAAACTTAGCCATAGACTACATGTGTACACCATTCCTATGTTTGCAATTACAGTTACCTTAGAGCTATTCCGTTTTGTACAGGCGATCCCTGGATGATTAGTCATCCAACTCCAGTTCCGCAGAATCGTACGGAGCGATATGTCTCAGTCTGAGAGATGTAACTCCATATATACTTCTATAGAAGTTGCGGCTTTTGTAGCACTAAGATTGTTTTGTGGATTCTAACTGCAGACAGTTGTTCTCATGAAATGTGACCTACCCATTTTCCGAGGGTACATTGTGTTGTTATATTTGTTGCGTAATTGAGCAGAAAATGGTTCTTCTTGCAGCCGGTTGTGGTGATGGAGGTGAAAGGTCGGCAGTCATCATCAGACGTGTACGATCCTTGTTTTGTGCTGCCACTCTTCTGTGGCTTGCTGACTTCAGGTGAGACATTAGTCTTCTCTGTCAACGTTTGTTTTAAACGATGCTCATATTCATGCTTTACATGTGACATGGAGAATTTTCCAAATATTGAATTGATCTGTGCATGCATGTCACTAGACGATTGTGATCTCAGCGTAAAACAAACTTGGGCTCTGGGGGATGCAACCTCAAGCCACTTCCAGTGAAAATACATCGATCCCTGGACTAATGAAACTGCGGATTTCCATGGAATTTTGCCATGCTTGTCTATAGAAAATGATAATATATACGATATTTAAATTTAACTTTGGTGTGTTTTTTTATGGTAAATATGTTACACAAGTTTCCATTGGTTCACTATTAATCTTTAATTTTTATTTTCAGACTCACTGGTTGATTGTCGTAAGTTTGTGTCCAGCCACTGTCTGGCCTTCACGCTGACTGCGCTCAGCAGCCAGGATGATGGCATGAGAAGGGTGGCCTACACTGCACTGTCGCGATTCTCGCACCATCTGGAGGGGGTCAAGTTCCACGAGAGGCCGCAGGTCATGTGTCTTCTGGAAGTCCTCCGTAACAGCGTGGAGCAGCCCAACCAGAGGCTGTCCTGTCTCATCTCTCTGTTCATGGCCAGAGTGTCCCTCGTCCTTCTACACCCAGGTACTATTCCCATGCTAATATAATGTCCAGTTTGTGAAATGGGTACCCGGTAGGATAGGATATGATAAACGTTATTACCATTATTAAGAAGTAATATATTGAAATAAATGAAATTAGTGAAAATAAAGATGAGATCCTAGTGTGCTCCTGCGGTTTATGCGATTCCGCGATACGAGGTGTGTTATAATAAGGGTGTACTGTATTGCCATGTTGATTCCATCTTCCAGGAGAGTACATTTACCGCCAGATGAACAACTTCCTGTTGTTGAAGCCTGGACTGGACACCACCAACGTTCCCGAGTTCTACAAGCTGTTCAACAGTTCGGACATAATGGTAGGCTGTCGCCAATGATTCAATGATATAATATTGACAGTGGCTGTAAAACTCTGAACCTACCCCAAGAAAGAGAAGGGGAAAAAAATAGAATGAAAACTAAAAACAGAAAAATAAATAATATTTGATGCAATGGAAAATGATGGCATACCAAAATGTTGTGCTTATCCACGTCGTTCGTATCCACAGCACAACAGCACAGAGAGGACGTGGATACTGTCCTTGTTGGCCGCCGGACTGCGAGAGATGTCCGACTACAAGATCATGGAGCGGCGGTTCACCTTTAAACTGCTGCAGGGGTTCTACCACTCGGCCATGAGCGACCAGTACTCACAGGTAAGGTGAAGGCTTTGATCAAATGATTGTAACCCACGTGGAGGGGACTGGTCTTATTAGCTTTCTGTTGTGAAATGCTCCTGTAACAGTCTACTGAGGCCTGTTCAGGAGGGCGAGTTCACACGTGACGTCACATATGAAGTATGAACGTTTCCAAGGAGAGTTCATGCGTGAACTCGCGTAAATTCGCGTAAATTCGCCCTCCTGAACAGGCCTCTGGTGAAGTGTAAAAAGTTAAAGGGCCACTCACTACCTTCTTTGCTATATATATATTTTGTTCAAATTTTTTAAATAATTTTGGTTAATAAAATTTACATAATATAAGTAATGATCCTTTGATGTGCACAAAGTTATCACACATCCATTTCGAGTGATGCACAGTAACACTGCGAGCATGTACTCGTACATGGAAGCACTTACGTTGTATACATTTACTTATTATTATTATTACATGCACATATGTTTTATATTGGTTCTTTCTGGTCCAGCTGTCTGCTAGAAGATTCCTCCTCACTTTGATACTGAATGTTCTGATTTCTTCCTTTTTCAGACGAGAATCCTGAGGATAGTGAAGGCAGCGTGTTCAGGCCGAGCAATGGCGGCAAACATGGCCAAGAACCACGGCGTGCTCACGTGGATCAGTTCTGCGATGCTCACAGGGTATGTTGATGTCCTGTTGCCTGCTTCCATATACAGGACATAGCCCCGGGCTGTGTTGTTTTAACTAGATTTCGAGTGTGATTTTATACTCGTACATAGCGCAGGGATAAGATTAATGCTAGCCCAGGGGTCCGTTTCACAGAACAGTCATAGCGCTACGGTAGTTGTAACTCAGGGAGTTGCTAAGGAGTTGGGACTCTCGTAGTGCTATGGCTGTTCTGTGAAACAGTGCCAGGCCATTTCTCCCAATTATAATGGTATCCTAAGGACTAGTAGAAATTCATAACATTTGTTATTTGTATCACTATTTGGTCTAGTAAGATTTAAAGTTAGTTTCTATCTGTGATAGCATATGAAATAGCAGTCAATGATTCTGTGTTTCAAGGATATAACCAACATATAAAAAAATAATGGAAAGTGCATACATCTGTTTAGTTTGGTCCTATTATTGTCATGTTTGTCAGTTTCATCACAGTGCACTGATTTAAAGGTGTACTCTTTTTTCTTTTCGTGGCAGAGTTTTTGATGACGAGCGATGTGACCTGCTGACATCCATCGTGCACTCTCTATGGTTCGTCATGCTAGGTGACAGTGACATCATGCCCGGCGACAGTGATGTCATGTTGGGAGACAGAGAGGAACGGAGAACGCTGCCGTTACAGTTTGTCAGGGAGACGTTGCTCTGTTGCAAGAGAATGCTTTCGCATGTCAGGTGCGTATCAGTTTTACTATCAGGCGGTACTCACTTTTTAACCAGTACAAATGTTTTTCATCGTCGTGACTGTCACAGGAAATTGTCCTGTCACCTGGGTATCGTTTCTCGAAGCTCTCATATATCCACTGTGAGTCCATAGTGCTCTCATTATTGCACGACCCCCATGTATTAGAGATGGCTACGGGTCCTCATGGTCACGTAGTAGATACGAGATCTTCGAGAAACGATACCCAGGTCAACATTTCTAAGTGTGCTTTAATCCTTTCATTGTTAAAGTATTGATATGATTAATAATTAATGTCTTTAAAACATATTTTCCACAGATATCACAAATTCTCAGTCGTCTCACTGGTCCAGTTAACGGAAACCATGGCATCAGCCTTGGAGCATTCCCGACACGGAGACAATCCAGAGATTCCGTCTCCGTCCGCGGAATGCCTGGCTCTGAAGGACGTCCTCCTGCTGCTGTACAGCTGCTGCCAGCTGCTGGGAGAGGACCGCACAGCTGCACAGCTGGCAGGACTCCTCGAGAACCAGGGATTAGAGATGCGAGGCGGTTCCACAGCATCCACGAAGATGAAGGACAAAAATGACAAAGACGATGACAGAGACGACGAAAACGGCCGTGCGAGGAACGCGAAGGTGGAAGAAGACATGGATGTGGATGAAGACCGAGAGCAGGAAGGCGGTCGTTCCATCACAGATTATGGAGATGATTCCGCAGAGATGGTGGAAGATCCACAAAAGAGAGCTACGACAGTGATAACGAACGCCTGTAGGATATCTCTTTTCTGGTCACCTCAGAAAGTTTCGACAGGATTTTCTGGACAGGATGATGGCATGGTGGATTCAGAGTTATCTCACCCTGATCAAGAGGTTTCCGGAGCTCTTATGACCATGTCTTGGTTGTTGAGGCATCTGGTGAAAACAGACCAAACAGAATTGATTACGCGTTCGTTCGTATGGATAGAACAACTTGTTTCCGGGAACAACACATTCTCACAAACATGCAAAGTGCGCATTTTGGATGGTTCAGAGTTTTCTGGTCAGTTTCTGTCCGGTTTGTTGTCGATATACAATCACCTTATGGACAAATCAAGACATTGTTTGGTAGATGTGCGTGAGATGTTACGAGTGAATGAAGACGAAACTGCCGGTCTCGTGAATCCTCTGAAAATGGTGAATAAAGTTGGACTGTGTTTGGTAGACCATCACTGCTCAATACAGCGAAATCTGACATCAGCCATCTTGAAATCAGAACTCGATAATGCGAAATCAGTCCATCAAGATTCCAGTTGTAAGTGTGAAAATTTCAGTTGTTGTTTTTTCTCAGTTTCAGACAAATGGTGGTGTGTAGTAGCATTGAGCTATGTGCCTGATATGAGTAGAGTAATCTTGAAAACGGCTATAAGTCACAGCACAGGCCAAAATCAAATGGCCATTATAGGCAGTTCTTGAAGAACCCTAGTAAAAGGCCTACCTATTATTATATTCTGCTAAATATACTTCTTGTTATTTTTATATGAATAATGACAGATACGTAAAGTAAATATATTTTTACTGCGTGTAATGTTTTCCCAATGAGGTACAAGTAAACATTGACTTTTCATTTTATCAACATTGCAGTACCATCACAAGAGACGGTCTCGATGTTCGTGCGGAAATGGTTTCTCGGCGCATGGTCAGCGACTGCAGAGGCCAATAGGAAGTCGACACCAGCAGTGAGCCACGACCACCGCGATGGCGAGAAGTCGCACAGCATCAGAAGCGGCGGGTCAGTCAGCTTAACCAGGAACAGACACACAAACAAGAGGAAATCTGTTGCCATGGATACCAGCGTCGGAGACTTGGACATAGCAACACGTGACGGGAAGAGGAAAAAGAAACTACACCACAGTACTATGTAACCTCTGATGATTCTTCAGCCTGGTGGAGAGATTTTCAATGGAGAGAGGTCACTTTTCTAGAATCGGAAAATTTACATTTGTAGACGACCCTGTCCAGGATAGACTCGTTGCTTAAGAGATACTCTATCGATATGTGACTGCAGTGAACTACACTATTGACTGAGATTTGTCATTGAATTTAAGAGGTATATGCTATCAACAAGTGACTTATCAACTCCACTGTGAGATTTGTCAGTGTGGAATGTGAAAATATTACACGTATTAATATTGTACGTATTAATAAAAGGGAAAAAATATATTATTTGAAATGTATGTTGTCAATTAACAATAACAGTATTAATGTTATGTGTGCCTTGTAAATTGTCAAAATTGTAGTTTTTGTTGGTTTAACTGTGGTGTGCAATACAGATCCTCTGAAAGTTCAAACACATGACAACTATGATGATATATATGACCTGTTGCCTAGCTTATTATCCTTCAAAGGCCATGCGTAATAAGGAAACTTTAATCTGTAATTAGCACTGGGAAATGGAATATTGACCAAACATAAAAACACATATACAAATAAACCAGAAATTAATTTAATATTCAATAAAGATACACTCTATGCTGAATACTGATACAACAACAAAACCAAGAACATGGTTTGCTATTTATTAAATTGTCGTTAAATTCAGAATACTAGTAATAAAGTTTATGCTCCTGATATATTTGGTTAGCAAGATGACAGTCCAAATATATGAGGAGAAAGAACTGATTTTAATGATCATGTTAACTTTTCCGCCCTTTCTTCACCTTCATCGTAGATTTCGCTGATTGTGGTGTCTGGGAAACCTTCTCACGACGTTTGGCTTTACTTTCATCTGAAAAAGACATAACTTATAATTTTATTTATGGTTTCCAATGGCATGCAATCACAGATTTTAATGACAGTCATTTAAGATCTATTGGCAATACACATCAATTACAATGTTTGTTGCAAGTATTAATCAATACAGCTGTAAGAAAAATAATATATATTATACTCACTTTTGGATTTCTTTTGCTCTTTCAGCTTGGCTAAAAATAATTAGATAAATTCATATATACAGTAGATCTCGCATATACATGATATAACGTACTAATTGGGACTGGCTATTTTTGTCTGTCATATGCGAAATATGCCGTCATTATCGTTAGATGGGACCGAACTTCCAGATTCAGTATGTTATAGGCGAGTGTCCGGTTTATGCCAGGCCATTGTATGCGAGGTCTACTGTATATATATAATTATATATATTATAAACAGTGTCCTGATTGTAGTTTAAAGGCAAAATATCACAGCTGAATGTACTTTGCAGTTTTATAGCTAAGAACTAGTCCAAAACAACCAAAATACCGACTCCGTGGTGTAAAGCTTTGAGCGCCCGCCCGGAGTGCGGAAGATCGATGGGTCAAACCATGATCGCGTC
>JAUTBZ010194975.1:0-46245 GCA_032361785.1 Lepetodrilus galriftensis | reverse complement strand
CTAGAGCAAATTGCAAGCAATTTCGGTCAGTCGACCTTGCTCTATCCCTTTAATGGCGCATATCGAAGGCCCGCAAACCGATTCGATTTGCTCGCACTATGCACTAGTTTCTTCCCTTTAGCGATAGATGGCTCTCATGGAGTCGCCTTACTCAATCTTCAAAACCATAAAATATCATATCAAGCCTTGCGGTATTTTGCCGTCTCATTTTGTCCTGAAAGGGGGAAGCGCACGCGGTTTTGAATATTTATCCCCTCTTTTCTCTCTTTATTATATATATAATATTGATTCAATGTTTCGAATCATGCAGATAATACTGCATTTACATAGTGTCCAAAAATAGATATATGAATATATAAAAAGAATAAAGTGTGTTTTGTTTGTAGTGTCTTGCGTTTCTTAACTTAAAAATGAGGATATTACCGTGCCAACAACACCTTCAAAAAACATGCAAAGCATTCAAACTTCAAAAGACAAAAAAGCTTTTGATGATATGGAACAAATTCTTGCAAAGCTTGGCAAGGCACGGACAAGACTCGCTTTAGAACAAAGGCTCGTTTTTGATGCCGCAGCCATAGCAACGGGCGCTGAAGTCGCCGCAGATATTGTTGCCCAAGAACAAGCAGAAACCGCAGCAAGCCTACTATCTGAAAGTGCGACAAGCCCTAATTTATCCGATAACGCGCAAGGGGAAAGCTTAGATAATAATGTTATCTCTACAGACCCCTTCAACGCTGATCTCAATGCGTTAGATGTCAGGAATAGCACATCGACAACGCAGAACGACACGGACTCTCAAAATATCCTCTCCCAAACCTTAGCCGACAGCTTAGATCAAGCAGATGCGGTTTCTCTCTCTGTTGAACCAACAGAAGTACTCTTTATTGATAGCGGCGTTTCTAATATACAAGACTTACTGGCCGCGGTACCTTCTAATGTTGAGGTCTTTATCCTTGACCCTTCTCTTGATGGTGTCACTCAAATTGCAGACACCCTTGAAGGCCGTAATAATATTGACGCTATTCACATCATTTCTCATGGTAATAGCGCCCAGCTCAACCTTGGCTCTACAGTGTTAACGACAGCTTCGATTCAAGGCAATTATGCCGATGACTTAGCTCAAATTGGCAGCACTTTATCAAGCCATGGTGACATTCTTATTTATGGCTGTAACTTTGGCCAAGGTGAAGATGGCGCGCAAGCCGTTAATCTTCTTGCACAAGCAACAGGTGCAGATATTGCGGCTTCTGATGATATTACAGGTTCAGCAGAACTTGGCGGCGATTGGGATTTGGAAGTTGAAACAGGCCAAGTTGAGGCTGATGCATTTGAAGCCCGTGAATGGGACGGCGCGCTAGCCGCACTAGAAATTTCTATTCCTGCCAATGCACCCGTTGTTCAAGCCGTTAATGCAGACGGACAGGCCACTTATACCATTAATAATGCGGGTATTGTTGGTGGCCATGATATTGATATACGAGCAACCGTGGTTTCCGCAACGCCAGGGGCAAGCATTTCTATCTATCCCTCAACAGGACCTATCAATTATGGCGGCGATGATATTTTGCTCGTCATGAATGGCGGGGGCGATGTGGAGGTGCGTTGGGACATTTTTCAATCTGGTACAAATCAAACCGTCTATGCCTTTGGCGATCCAAATTTCTCTATTGCTGACCTTGATGGCAATGCACCAGGAGATCCTATTGAAACCGTATCCCCTTCTCTTAACGGCATTACAGGCTATACTCTGGAAAATAATACCACGCTTGAAGCCAATGTTTCAGCTGGGAATGTGAGTGTTAGCGGTAGCGCGAACAGAAATGGCCAAAGCGATTCTATGGTCACTTTTCATTGGCGCGATGTCTCTAGTTGGAGTGTGATCTATAGCGCGACTCAAGGCGGACGCCATTATCTTCATGATGGCAATGGCGAATTCACTTTTGTTGATAGCCAAACCGTCTATATGTTGGGTGTTGATCTTGATGGCGATGATTCAACCGCTCCCAACACAGAATATGCGGGGACATTTGTTGAGAATGGCGGCGCGGTCTCTATTGTAGATTCAGATTTCACCATTACACAACATCAGATTCTAGGTTCAAATTTGGGAAGCGGCTCAGCTGTCTTGACCAATATGCAGGCTGATGACCAAATTTTGATCAATGGTGCTGTGGTAACCAATGGAGATAGCGGCACACTTAATGGCCTTGCTTACACGGTTACCGAAAACAATGGCAGTCTTACTGTTGACTTTGTTGGTGATGCGTCCATAGCCACGTATGAAGCTGTTTTTCAAAATATCACTTTTAACAATAGTTCTGAAAATCCTATTGCCATTAATCGGCAAATTGCAATCTCTGTCGTCAACACGACTTATGGTACAACCAGTAATGCCGCCCTTGCCACCATTGCCATTACGCCTGCTAATGATACCCCTGTTGCCACGAATGACGGCTTAATCACAGTTTTAGAAGACACACCCGTTTCTGGCACAGTTTTAACCAATGATAGCGATATTGATGGTGATACTTTAACGGTTTCAGAGTTCACAGTGGACGCACTGCCAGCAATCACTTTTCAAGCAAACTCTACCGCGACTATCCCTGATGTTGGCACATTACAAATTAACACGGATGGTACTTACACATTTACGCCAGCCTTAAACTACACAGGTGCGCTTCCAACAGCCACCTATACTCTTTCAGATGGTCATGGCGGTACTGATACAGCGACACTCTCTTTTGCCGATATTGTCAATATTAATGATGCGCCAGTGGCAGTGAATGACGGCCCAGTCACAATTGTCCCTAACGCAACGCTCACATTAGATGTTTTACCAAATGACAGCGACCCAGATGGTGACACACTCACCGTTACGCATATTATTGACCCAGCCAATCCGAACGCTCCACTACCAATTACCCTAAATAATCCTGTCACCTTAACAAGTGGGACACAAATTGCCCTATTAGCTAATGGCCGCCTTGATATTACAGCAGCATCAAATATGGTTGCAACAGAGGTTTTTGACTATAGCATTTCAGATGGTAATGGCGGCACTGACACGGCAACAGTTACCCTTAACCGCGATAATGATGGTGACGGCGTTGCTGATATTATTGACCTTGATGATGATAATGATGGTATTTTAGATATTGATGAAAGAGGCTTGTCCTCTATTGGTGACCTTTTCTCAGTCAGCGGCAATGCAACCGTTATTTCAGATAATGAAATCCAGCTTACAGCAGCTGCTGGCAACCAAGTTGGGGTTATCAATTCAACCAGCCTTGTAGACTTCACCAATGATTTCGCTCTTCAGTTTGATATGAATTTTGGCATCAAGGATGGTAATGGTGCAGATGGCATTGCGATTGTTTTTCATAATGACCCAAGAGGCATTAACGCTTCTGGACTCGCAGGTATTGGTATCGGGGCAAGCGGCATCCAAAATGGTATTGTTTTGGAAGTGGATACTTTTAACAATGGTGCTGGGGTTGGAGATATTGCGGCTGACCACAGTACAATCTGGGAATCAGATAACCAAAGTAACGTGCTTTCTTCAGCAGTAAACCTTGGCAATGTTGAAGATGGCCAATGGCATCCTGTTCAGGTAACATGGAATGCAGCAACCCAAACCCTCAGCTATACAATCGATGGCGTTGCAGCGGGTTCAATTTCTGGCGACTTGGCTAATGACTATTTTGCAGGGGAAACTTCCGTGCATTTGGGCTATACCGCCTCAACAGGTGGCTATAACAATGACCAACGTATCCGCTTTCCTGACCTGGCCTCTCAACCGTTTGTTCGTGATACAGATGGTGATGGCATTTCCGATGAGCTTGATCTTGATAGCGATAATGACGGCATTTCTGACCTTATTGAAAGCGGTCAAAACGCAGCTATTGTTGATACCAATAATGATGGGATTCATGACGGCGCTGTTGATGCTAACGGCGTACCAATCGCAGCGACTGGCGGTGTAACACCGATTGATAGTGATAACGATGGCATTGCTAACATGCTTGACCTTGATAGTGACAATGATGGTATTGCTGATGCTGTTGAGGCGCGGCCTACAGCAGGTTACAGCTCTTCAACCCATGTCGATAATGCGACAAATAACGGTATTAATGACGATGGACTCTATGTCCCTGTTGATACAGATGGTGACGGCACAGCTGATTATCTTGACCTTGATAGTGACAACGATGTTGGCAGTGTTAATGGCGGCACAGATGCACAAGAAAGCGGCCTAAATGCTGGTGCTGATTTGAACGGCGATGGCATTGGCGATGGGGTTGGTGCATCTTACGCAGACCCTGATGGTATTGTGAATAATCCTTCTACTGACCTTAGCAACCAAACAGGCACAACCGATGAGGTTGGTTATCGTGAAGATAATACTCCGCCTGAAACCAGCGGCATTTTAGATCAATCTGGCCTTGATAACGCTATCACAAGCCTTGATATTTCAGGAAGTTTTACGGATGTTGACGTGACTGATGTCCTGACTTACAGCGCCACAGGCCTGCCAACAGGTCTTACCCTTGACCCAGCAACAGGTATAATTTCAGGCAGAATCAACCATTCTGCTTCTGTAACAGGCACTTTCCCTGTCACCGTTACAGCAGATGATGGTAATGGCGGCCAAATATCCACCAGCTTTGATTGGGTGATTGTTAACCCTGCACCAACCGCAGATAATGATAGCGATAGCACAGCAGAAGATACCGCCTTTAGCTCCACAGTTGTCGGAAATGATATCGACCCTGATGGCGATACCTTAACCTATAGCCTTATTAGCGGTGTCTCTCACGGCACATTAGACCTTAATGCCAATGGCACTTATAGCTATACCCCAGAAGCTAACTTTAACGGCAATGATAGTTTTAGCTACCAAATTGATGATGGTGAGGGCGGCATCGCCACAGCAGCCGTCACTATTACGGTTATTCCCGTCAATGACGCACCCGAAACAACGGGGATTCTTGACCAAGCCAATAATGATGCTCAAACCATCACACCGCTGCATATTAGCAGTAGCTTTACTGATATTGAAGCCGATACCCTCAGCTTTGGTGCTACAGGCTTACCAACAGGGCTTTCTATTGATCCTAAATCAGGCATTATTTCAGGTACAATCGACCATTCCGCTTCTGTAACAGGCACTTTCCCTGTCACCGTTACAGCAGATGATGGTCATGGTGGCCAAGTATCCACCAGCTTTATATGGGCGATCGCGAACCCCGCGCCAATTGCCAATAATGATGCTGAAATAATAGATGAAGATACAGCCCTCAATGCGACCGTTGCCAGTAATGATCAAGATCCTGATGGTGACACCATTACCTTTAGCCTGATTGATAACGTGGCGCATGGTAGTCTCAGCTTCAACCCTGATGGCAGTTACAGCTATAACCCCGATCCAGATTTTAATGGTGAAGATCGCTTTATCTATCAGGTTGCTGATGGTGAAGGCGGCGTTGCCACTGCTACGGTTATCATTACGGTTACCCCTGTCAATGATGCGCCGATTGCTGTTAATGATACCGTGACAACCGATGAAAACACAGCGACCTCAGGTGATATTACGCCTACAACAGCAGGTCAGGACAGTGATGTTGACGGCGATGTGCTCACCATTATGGAAATTAATGGTCTTAATTTCACAGCTGGCGATCCTATTACTTTACCTTCTGGCGCGATTTTGACAATGACAGAAGATGGCTCTTACAGTTATAATCCAAATGGGCAGTTTGAAAGCTTAGCAGATGGTCAAAGCGATACTGATTACTTTACATACCGCATTTCGGATGGTGCAGGTGGCATTGATACGGCTGTTGTTACCATCACAATTACAGGCGTAAATGATAATCCAGACGCTGTTGATGATGTCAACGCAACCGACGAAGACACAGCGGTTTCAGGAGATTTAACCCCCTTTAACGTCGTTGGACAAGATAACGATATTGAGCCTTTAGACATTCTTAGCGTGAGCGCCATTAATGGTGACCCTGCGGCTATTGGTTCGCAAATTACACTGCCTTCTGGCGCTTTACTGACTGTGCACCCTGACGGCTCTTATGACTATAGCCCTCATAGCGGCTTTAATAGTCTTGCCCAAGGTGAGCAAGTCACAGATAGCTTTATTTACACCCTTGTTGATGGTCATGGCGGTAGCGATACAGCGACGGTTAATATTGACATTACAGGGCTTAATGACACCCCAGAAACCAGCGGTATTGCAGGACAATCAAGCAATGATGCCGATGCCATCAGACCGCTTGATATTTCGGGAAGCTTTACTGATGTTGATGGCGATTTTCTCACTTTCAACGCAACCAACCTACCAACAGGCCTGTCTATTGATCCTAAATCAGGTGTGATTTCTGGCATCATTGACCCTTCAGCCTCTGTAACTGCACCATTTGCGGTGGTTATCACTGCTGACGATGGTCATGGCGCTCAAGTGTCAACCAGCTTTACTTGGGAAATTGCTAACCCTGCCCCAATAGCAGGCAATGACAGCGAAACAACAGATGAAGACACCGCCTTTAACAGCACCGTTGCTAGCAACGACAGTGATCCAGACGGCGATGCTTTGAACTATAGCGTGGTCAACACTGCGGCTCATGGCACGCTAACCTTTAACGCTGATGGCTCTTACAGCTATAACCCTGACCTTAACTTTAACGGTGAAGACCGCTTTACTTACCTTGTTGATGATGGCGAGGGCGGCACAGCAACAGCCACCGTTATTATTACGGTTACAGCTGTTAATGATGCCCCTGAAACCAGTGGTATTGCGGCGCAATCAAGCAATGATGCTGATGCCATTACACCACTTGATATTTCAGGAAGCTTTACCGATGTTGATCATGATGACCTCAGCTTTAGCGCCGTTAATCTGCCAACAGGCTTGTCTATTGATCCTAAATCAGGTGTGATTTCTGGCATTATTGATCCTTCAGCCTCTGTAACAGCACCATTTCTGGTGTTTATTAAAGTGGATGATGGTCAAGGCGGACAACTAGCCACCAGCTTTACATGGGAAATTGCCAACCCTGCGCCAACCGCAGGCAATGACGCAGAAACAATAGACGAAGACACTGCCCTCAACAGTACTGTTGTTGGCAATGATAATGATCCTGATGGCGACCGCCTGACTTATAGCATCGTTAATAATGTGGCACATGGCACATTGACGTTTAACCCAGATGGGTCTTACAGCTATAACCCTACGCTCAACTTTAATGGCGAAGATCGCTTTACTTACCTTGTCGATGATGGCGAGGGCGGCACAGCGACAGCCACCGTTATTATTACGGTTACGCCTGTTAATGACACCCCTGAAACCAGCGGTATTGCAGCGCAATCAAGCAATGATGCTGATACTATTAGACCGCTTGATATTTCAAGCAACTTTACTGATGTTGATGGTGATACTCTCAGCTTTACTGCTATGGGTCTGCCAACAGGACTTGCGATTGATCCAACCACAGGTGTGATTTCTGGCACCATTGACCCTTCAGCTTCTGTGAACGCCCCGTTTGCGGTGGTTGTGAGCGCTGATGACGGGCAAGGCGGACAAGTGTCCACAAGCTTTACATGGGAAGTTGCCAACCCTGCGCCCACCGCAGGTAATGACGGCGAAACCACAGACGAAGACACAGCCTTTAACAGCACCGTTGCCAGCAATGACAATGATCCTGATGGTGATGCGCTGACCTATAGCGTTGTTAATAATGTTACACATGGCACATTAAGCTTTAACGCAGATGGGTCTTACAGCTATAATCCTGACCTCAACTTTAATGGTGAAGACCGCTTTACCTACCTTGTCGATGATGGTGAGGGCGGCACAGCAACAGCAACCGTTATTATTAGCATTACCCCTGTTAATGATACCCCTGAAACCAGCGGTATTACAGCGCAATCCAGCAATGATGCCGATGCCATTAGACCGCTTGATATTTCAAGCAGCTTTACTGATGTTGATGGCGATGTCCTCAGCTTTAGTGCGACTAACCTGCCAACAGGACTGTCTATTGATCCTAAATCAGGCGTAATTTCTGGCACGATTGACCCTTCAGCCTCTGTTAACGCTCCGTTTGCGGTGGTTGTGACCGCTGATGATGGTCAAGGCGGCCAAGTATCAACCAGCTTTACATGGGAGGTCGCGAACCCTGCGCCAACCGCAGGTAATGACGACGAAACAACAGATGAAGACACCGCTTTTAACAGCACCGTTGCCAGCAATGATAACGATCCTGATGGTGATGCGCTGACCTATAGCGTTGTTAATAATGTTGCCCACGGCACACTGACGTTTAACCCTGATGGCTCTTACAATTACAGTCCTGATGCTGACTTTAACGGTGAAGACCGCTTTACTTATCTTGTCGATGATGGCGAAGGCGGCACAGCAACAGCCACGGTTATTATTTCAGTAACCCCTGTCAATGATGCGCCTGTTGCTATTGATGACAGCTTTACAACCGCAGAAGACGATGCCATTTCTGGTGATATTACCCCGCAAAGTCTCATCGGTAATACAAACCAAGATTATGATGTTGATGGCGATACAATCTCAATCACCCATATTAATGGTTTGACCAGCTCTGTTGGACAAGCCGTAACGCTGCCCTCTGGCGCATTACTCAGCGTTAATGTCGATGGTTCTTATGATTATAACCCAAATGGTAGCTTTAACGGCTTAGCCGCAGGGCAAAGCGCAACAGACAGCTTTACTTATACCATTACAGATGGTCATGGCACAGTTGATACCGCGACTGTTACATTCACTATTTTAGGCACGAATGATAATCCGATTGCGGTTGATGACCATAATCAAACAGATCAAAATAGCTCTGTTTTTGGTAATCTTACCCCTAATATTGCAGGACAAGACAGTGATGCAGACATCACAGATGTGCTTTCTGTGGTCAATATTAATAATCTTAATCAATCCGTCGGCCAGCAAATAACATTGCCTTCTGGCGCATTACTAACCGTTAATGCTGATGGTTCATATTTCTACCAACCTAATCATGCTTTTGATTATCTTGCAGAAAATGAAACAGGACAAGATAGCTTTAGTTACACCCTTTCTGACGGACAAGGCGGCAGTGACATTGCGACCGTAGCGATTGATATTACAGGTATCAACGATGCGCCGCAAACCTCTGGCATTTTAGACCAATCTGGCAATGATGCCGATCAAATCACACCGCTTGATATTTCAAGCAGCTTTAGCGATATTGATGGCGATGTGTTGACCTTTAGCGCCGCTAATTTACCAACAGGTTTGGGTATTGATCCAGCCACAGGTATCATTTCTGGCACGATTGATCCTGCTGCCTCTGTTAACGGACCGTTTGCGGTCGTGGTTACGGCCAATGACCCTCAAGGCGCACAGGTCTCAACCAGCTTTACATGGGAGATCAGCAACCCTGCTCCAATCGCTGCTAATGATGCTCAAAATATTGAGGAAGACACCGCCTTTAACGGCACTGTTGCGAGTAATGACGCAGACCCTGATGGCGATAAACTGACTTATAGTGTTGTTGATGATGTGACACAAGGCGTTCTAAGCTTTAACCCTGATGGCTCTTATCAATATGATCCTAATGGTGCCTTTAATAATTTAGCCGCAGGAGAAACTGCAACAGATAGCTTTACCTATCTTATTGATGATGGCCAAGGCGGCACAGATACAGCCACCACCACATTCACGATTATAGGGGCAAATGATGCACCTCTCATTGTAGTTGGCAATGCTTTAACAAACTTAACAGGAGAAGATAGCCAAGAAATCAGCCCTCAAGATTTGAGTGTAACCTTTAGTGATCCCGACCAAACGGATGTATTGACGTATATAGCGACTGGACTGCCTACTGGTTTAACGCTTGATCCGAAAACGGGCATTTTGTCAGGCATAATTGATCGCGATGCTTCTCAAGGCGGAAGCGATGGGGTTTACACCATTGTTATCACAGCAACAGACCCCCATGGCGCTACTGTGACTGATCAGTTTGATTGGACGGTTACCAACCCTGCCCCAATTGCCACCGATGACCACTTCACCCTTGCTGAAAATGCAGAAACAACCGAACTTGGTAATGTTATTACCCAAGATACAGGCGCAGGAACAGACGTTGATCCAGATGGTGATACCTTAACGATCATACCGCAAAGCAATATTGCAGGTTCTGCGGGCGGTATTTTTGATATTAATGCAGAAGGCATTATTACCTTTAATCCGAATGGTGCTTTTGATGACCTCGCTGTCGGCGAAACCCGTGATAGTGTTATGACTTACACACTTTCAGATGGTCAAGGCGGCACGGACACAGCGCAAATTAGTGTGAGCATTACAGGGACAAATAACACGCCGATCCTTGTTGTTGATGCTCAGCTCTCAAGTCAAGCCAGTAATGACGGTCAGCCCATTGAAGATATTTATATTGCTAGAAGCTTCCAAGACTTAGATCAATCAGATGTCTTTACATTTACGGCCACAGGCTTACCTGAAGGGATTAGCATTGATCCGCAAACAGGCATTTTATCTGGTACATTGGCTTCGAATGCTTCTCAGGGTGGAAATGATGGGGTTTATACCATTGTTATCACAGCAACAGACCCTCATGGGGCAAGCGTCAGCGATCAATTTGATTGGACGGTTAGCAACCCAGCCCCTGTTGCGGTCAATGATGCCATTGCGATTGCAGAAGGAGAAAACTTCTCTGGCAATGTAATTACAAACAGCCTGACCCCAGACTATGACCTTGATGGTGATCGTCTTACCATTAGTGCTGTGAACGGTCAGCCACGTTTTGTTGGTGTTGCCCTTTCTGGCTCAACAGGCGGTATCTTTACCCTGAATGAAGATGGTTCTTACACCTTTAATGCCGCAGAAGATTTCGACCATTTGGCAGCAGGACAAACAGAGATTTCAACACTTGAATATACCTTAAGTGATGGACAAGGCGGCACAAGTACAGCTGTTATTTCAGCGACAATTACAGGCGTTAATAGCCCTGTAACGCTTGTTGATCCTCATAATCCTAGTCAGGAAATTTCTGATCCAAACCACATTATCCCTGCTCAAGAAATGAATGACGGAGAAACACCTACCCCTCTCGATATTGGCATTTACTTCGCAGATACTGACCAAAATACAGCATTAACCTTTACCGCCGAAAATTTACCTGAAGGCTTGGTACTAAACCCTAACAGCGGTGAAATTACAGGAACTATCGCCTCAAGTGCATCAGTGCAAGGGCCATATAATGTTATTATTACAGCCACAGATGAGCATGGTCAGCAGGTTTCGACAACCTTGGTTTATAATATTGAGAATACAGCCCCTATTACAGAAGCTGATCAATTCACGATCATTGAAGATAATACTTTTGAGGGCGATGTATCCATCAATGATTCTGACGCTGATGGAGATGTGCTAAATTTTGATATTTATCTAGCACCAGATCATGGCCAACTCACTATGCAAAATGATGGCCGCTTTATCTATACACCCGATCAGGACTATTATGGTTCCGACAGCTTTACCTATAGCGTCACAGATAAGGATGGCATAACACGGATCCAAATCGTTGATCTAACGATTCTCCCAGTCAATGATCGGCCTGTTGTTGTAACGCAACTTGAAGATCAAGATCATAGTGAAGCAGATGATATTAGAATTGATATTTCTAGCAACTTCTCCGATCTGGATTCAGAGCACATTACCTATACGGAAGTAGGATTACCTGATGGTCTTCTGCTAAACTATAACACAGGCGTTATTACAGGTGTCTTATCAACCCAAGCTGGCCTTGACGGTATCGTAAATGTTGAGATCACGGCTCATGATAATCAAGGCGGCACAGTTTCTTCTAACTTTATTTGGTCTATCACGCCATTAGCGGTGATTTTTGAAACCACTGATACTGCGATAGAACAAAGTTCAAGAGAACATACAGAAGAAGCAAGCGAACGTGTTACTATTGGCGGCGCTTCACAAGAACATGCAGCTGATGGTATTATTGTTAGTACAATTAATGGCCTAAAAAGTCTTGCAGGCACTGTCTATCAAGGCTTTGGTCAATCAGACATTAACTCAGAGCAAACGCCGCAGGCTGTCGGCCAAATGGTTGAGCGTATTGCCGATATTACAGGCACATCAACAGACAGCTGGGATCGTGTGGGATTATCAGGATTTTCAATTAAAATGGATGCTGCAAGCAACAGCACTTTAGATAAGGATAGCTTAGGAACAAACGGCCATCTTACAGTCGAAACCCTTGTACGTAAAAGCACGATTTACATTGAAATTAAAGATGATTTGCAGTTTAAGGACGATCGTAATGTTCAAAGTTATCGCGTCACCATGGCCAACGGGGAACCGTTACCATCTTGGCTTAAATTATCGGATAAGAATATGTTGATTGGTGAAAGACCAGCCCATTCAGAAACTGTGGAACTGCATATTACAGCACAAATGAATGATGGCTCAAAAATCAGTAAAGCCATCGTCATTCAAACGAAAAATGGCTCTATCAGCGCCCTAAAACCTTAAAAGGTTTTAGCTTGCTCTTGACTAAAAAACAAAAAGACCAATGCCCTTTTATCAAGCATTGGTCTTTTTTATTTTAAAATTACACTTTTTTAATCTTCACAGCGGTAATACGATTTTTTTGTTTGCGTAGAATTTCAAAGCGGAAATTATGGAACACAAATTCTTGACCTGGCTCTGGAATATGCTGCGTTTCATGCAAAACAAGCCCTGCTAGCGTTGTTGCATCTTCACCAGGAAGCGACCATCCAAGGTGGCGATTAATATCTCGAATAGAAACATGGCCATCAATATCGACGCTACCGTCTTCTTTCTGGCGAATACCTTCAAATACATCATCATGCTCATCAGAAATCTCACCAACAATTTCTTCAATAATATCTTCAAGGGTCACAATGCCCATCACCTCACCATACTCATCAACAACCAAGGCAAAATGGCGTTTTTTGTGTAAGAAGGCGGTTAATTGCTCTTTAAGCGGCGTTGTCTCTGGCACATACCAAGCATCTTTAGCCAAAGCAGGAATATCTAATTTTTTATAGTCTCCATTATGATTGAGCAAGGAGCGTAATAAATCTTTGGTATGAATAACCCCAATAATATTTTCAGGCTCATCGCGCCATAAAGGCACACGGGTAAAGGCCGATTTTAAAACACCATCAACCACAAGATTAGGCTTATCATCTGCATTCAAGCTTTCCATATCCGTGCGATGCACCATAATGTCTGAAACATCCATATCCTTTAAATCAAGGATCGCTGATAACATATCTTTATCATCTTTAATCATCGCCCCTTCCATATGATGAAGGGAAATGCTGTCGCGAATTTCTTCTAAAGCAGACGGGCCTTCAGCTTCGCCGCTGCCGCCTAACATTTTAAGCAATCCCATCGCAATGCCAACAACAACCTTAGCCAAAGGCGCAAAAAAGGAAATGATAGGACTCAAAAACGGCGCAACCATTAAGGCGGCTTTTTCAGAATTCTTAATTGCATAAGTCTTCGGCAACACTTCTGCAAAAATAACCACCATAGCGGTCATCACAATCGTTGCGTAAATAACCCCAGAAGGCCCAAACAAGCTCAAAAACAATGTTGTCGTGAGAGAAGAAGCTAGGATATTGACCATATTATTACCAAGCAAGATCGCGCCAATAAGCTTTTCTTGATCGCCAATAAGCTTACCAACAAGTTTTGCTTTTTTATTACCCTGCCCTTCCAAAGCAACAATGCGTGCCTTAGAAACAGCCGTCAATGCGGTCTCAGAACCAGAGAAAAAAGCAGAAATCAAAAGCAAAAACAAAATTGAGCCTGCTGTGATCAGTAAGGAAGTGGTCATTAGTCTTTTCTATATTATTAAAGGTTAGCACATTGTTTTGTGAGATATGTTTCAAGATCATCAAGAGAAATATCGCGGGTAATAAACGAGTCTCCAATATCACGTGCGAGGATAAAAGTCATCTTTCCTGCCGCAACCTTTTTATCTTGCCCCATTAATTTAAGCAAAATTTGTGCATCGGGGCGCTCATTGCCTTGAATATCACTCACAGCAACGGGCATACCGACGGTTTTAAAATGGCTCGCAATCCGTTTTGCCCGCCCTTGCGGACACAGCCCCATAAGTTCTGAAAACTCAAAGGCCATCACCATACCAATAGAAACGCCCTCACCATGAAGCAAGCGGCCATCATACCCTGCCCAGCCTTCCAGCGCATGACCAAAGGTATGCCCAAGATTAAGAAGCGCACGAATGCCGCCCTCTTTTTCATCTTGCGCCACAATATTGGCCTTCGCTTCGCAGCTGGTCTGAATGGCTTTAATCACAAAGTCTTGCTTTAGGGCAAAAATATCTTGCCAATTTTGTTCTAACCATTGGAAAAAATCTGGCTGATCAATCAGGCCGTATTTAATCACTTCAGCATAACCCGCCGCAAATTGGCGTTTGTCTAAGGTTTTGAGAACATCTGTATCAATCAGCACCAAAACAGGTTGATGAAACGCACCAACCAGATTTTTTCCGTGCGGACTATTAATGCCCGTCTTACCGCCAACAGAACTATCAACTTGCGCTAAAACCGTGGTTGGAATTTGCATAAACGACACGCCGCGCCGTAATGTAGAAGCAACAAACCCTGTTAAATCGCCAATCACACCGCCGCCAAGCGCAATCACAAGATCATTACGCTCAATGCCCATATCCAATAATTGTTCTGAAACGGAGATGAAATTATCATAGCTTTTGGTGGCTTCACCCGCTTTTAGGACAATCGCACCAGCATATATATTATGGGCTTCAAGGGATTTTTTAAGAGTTTCTAAATAAAGCGGCGCAACATTTTCATCTGTTATAACAGCGCATTTTAACGCTTTTGTTTGCGCAACAATTTTATCGCCAGCCTGTTCGAGTAAGCCTGAACCAATTTCAATGTTGTAAGAACGCTCGCCTAAAGCAACCTTTACAATCGTTATCTCTTCATCTGACATACTATTTTAAAAACGCCTCACCTGTCTCTGTGGTTTTTCATACTTTTTCATACAATGTGGATTTCCACCAACAACTCATTATTTCTTTTCTTTAACATCTACATCATTTTTTTTAGCCATAACAGTACCATTTTTAATAAAATACCCTGCCAGTCTATCAATCATACGGCTCACCATAACATGATGAGGCAAATTCTTGCTCATGACAGAAATATGCGCCTTTTTATAAACAGGATAACGCTCCTTCATAAGCTGATCCATCACTTTACGCGGATCAGCGGTTCGCAAAAGCGGGCGTGTATCTTTTTTCAGCACGCGTTCCATAATAGTATCAAGCTCAGCATTAAGCCAAATAGAAACGCTGCCATCTTGAATGGTTTGACGGGTCAAGTCATTCATAAAAGCGCCGCCGCCTGTGGCCAGCACAGTTTGATCTCCGTTAAGCAACCGCTCAACCACTTTTTGCTCACCTTCGCGAAAATAAGCCTCGCCATGCATTTCAAAAATATCGGCAATAGACATGCCCGCCGCGGCTTCAATCTCATGATCTGAATCAACAAAAGGCAAGTTTAGCCTTTTTGCAAGCTTGCGTCCTAACACTGTTTTACCAGCGCCCATAATACCGAGCAGCACAATAGAACGACCTTCTAAACCTTGTTGGATCAGCTTAATTTGATTTTTTTCGCGTTGACGACGTTTGTTAAAATAAAAAGGCATTTTTAAAATTTTCAATAAATGGTCACAGAATATTAATATTATCTTGTGCAGAGTATATTCTTAATTGCCCTATATGATAAATATGCTAAGTTTAAGAAAATGCTCTAAAAAATTTAAGACGGACTTGATTACTGATAGAAGTTTTTTCAATTATTGCAATTGGAAAATTTCCTTTATGAAATTTGTCTTATCGTCTTAATTTGAGCGAATTATGGAATATCAAATGCCAAGACCGATTGTTTTTTTAATTAAGTATGGGATTATTGCACTTGTTATCTATGGGAGTCTCTTTGCCATTGCAGAATTCTGGTCACCAGAAGACAGACAAATGGAGAGTTATATTGGCCGTGTTAAAATATCGCCTTAAATCAACCTGTCTATACTATAAAGCGGGACACTATTTTTTCCTGCCTTTTTTACTGATACTATATCTGAGCTTTATCCCCAATTCTGCCTATAGCCAACGGTTTGACAACGAAAACTTTGGCAATGACATCCAATCTTCAAATGCCATTCCGCAACACCGTAGAAATACCAATAAAACAGGCCGTGCAAAGGGGTTATGGGTTGACCGCACAACCACGCGTCCTTCAACGCCTCATTCCTTAGCGCCGCAACCAAATTCTCATACGAACCGCACAGGGTATAGACAGCCAAGTTACGGCACGTCTTCCAATGCCTCAAAGGAAGTTCAATCTCAAGACCTCGCGCCGTTGTCAGGCACACAAAGCGATAATACTGCGCCTTACACTAATAATAAGAGTAAGAGCCAAGGCCGCGATCCGTATCAAAGGCCAACACAACCACAATTTGCGCCCAATAATGCAAGCCCAAATAATGCAAACAATGCCCCTGCCAATAATTATGGCGCTGGCAAGAGCCGTTTTTCTCAGTCCGATGTCATTACTTTTAACGGTCTTACACCCTTAACAGGCGATATTTGGCAAGATATTTCTATTGGACAGTTGGCAAAGGTTGCCCCTCATCTCAAACTGCCCCTACGCTCATACACCTATCAAGATTTACTCGCCCAGCTTCTGCTCTCTGAAAAATCAAAGCCTTCAGGCCATCAACGCAATCCCCTCACCTTTCAAGCCATTCGCTTAAAAGTGCTATATCGCGCGGGTCTTATTGGGGTGTTACGTTCTTACCTTAAAAATATTCCATTGCAAGAAAGAAGCCCTCTTAGCAAACTTTATAGTATTAAAGCGGGCTTTGCGTTAGGCCGCAAAAAATCTTATCTCTGCGAAGACCTTGCCGAAATACCCGCTGATAACAACAGCCTGCCAAAAGAAAATTTTGGCACGCTTATTTTGCTGAAATCTTATTGCCTTGCCCTAACAGGTAAAATTGAATCCGCGCAACTTTCAACCAATATTGCCAGAGAACAAGGCATTACAGCACCGATTCCCTTTGCCGTCATTGACTTTCTTGCAGGTATTGGCAAGCCGAATTTTTCTCTACCAAAACAGCTCAGCTTAAGAGACTATTTGTTCTTAAGTCTTGCAGGCGGCAAAGCCCCGCCTAACCTCGTCCAAATCGCAGAACCTGCCTTACTACATTACCTATCTTCCAACAAAAAGGTTGCTGAAGAACAGCGCGCCTTGGCCGCAGAGCAGTTTTCTAAAATTGATCTGCTGGATAGTAAACGGCTCGCCCATACTTATCAAAATATGACCAAGCGCGGCTATCAAGGTTCAGCTTTACGGCGCGCCAATATCTACCAATCTATTATTTTAGAACAAGACCCAAATCGCAAAGCCCGCAAAATTCAGATGCTATTACAAGCCGCAAAAAAGCATAATATTGCCTTTCCTATTGCCGCCATTTTGCACCCAGAATTAAAGAAAATCCCCATTCAAAAACATATGGACTGGTTTGCCACTAGCGCCACAGAGATTGCTATGTTAGCCCGCGACACCGCGCTAGCCATGCGCTGGATTACAATAAGTCCGCGCACAAAAGCAGGGCAAAGAGGCGCTGTTGCAAACTTATTTGTACTGCTTGAAATTTCAGATAGTCAAAGCGGCCTGCCTAAAAAGGCTGGCTTGCTAGCCGCTACAGATCTTGCTAAGGCCAATTACCTGTCACCAGTGGTGCTGCATCGCCTTGTAACAGTGCTAGAAGCCCTATCCTACAACATCCCTATTCCTCTGTGGGAAGCTGCAAGCCGCAGCCCGCAGCCTCAACAAGGTTATCTACCACCATCAGGGGCTTTAAGCGCGCTAAAATCCGCCGCCAAGGTCAAAGCACCCGCGCGAACTATTTTAATGGCAATCGAAGCCACAGGAAAGGACGGACCACAAGGCGTTCATCTGATTGGCCTCCGAGATATTATTCAAAATTTAACGAAGGCTGGCTATGAAAAAGCTGCCCGCCGCCTTGGCTTCGAAGCGCTCTATACAATCTGGCCTTAAGCCGCGCTTAAAAAGCAGAAGCCATACGTTATTCTTTTCAAAACGGCTCTAATCCAACAGGTGCAAGTTCCCAGCTTGGCCGTAAAGCATTCCGCCTTATAAAAATTCGTAATGATGAAGGCCACAACAAAAAAAGACTATAATCCTCACTAATGCAAGAATTATAGCCTTCAAGTTGAGCGTTTCCTTTGGGGAGAGAAACGCTTAGTAGAACTTGGGGGGTTCTATACGAATCAATATAGTCTCTTTAAAAACACTTTCAATAAAATTAATTATTAGTACGTAGAATTCTGTGGATAACTTTTTAAAAAAAGGAAGTCTTCTTTTTAGCTCTAGGACTAACAATCTGATCTTCTGTCATTTTTCTATTACTGTGACAGTCCTCATTTATTTCTGCAAAATATTGTTCGGCCTTTTCAAGCTGCTCTAAAGCCCCTCCTGAACGTTTTATTCTGCTTTCTTGTCTTTCATCAAGACTGACAAGTTGTTGCTGAACGTCTTCTAAAACCCTCACCGCTATGGCATGTTCCTCGCTCGCGCGCAACTGATCCGCCGTGCCACCAAGACTTCGAATAATTTGCCCAATTTTAAGCCGTGCTTCTTCTTGGTTATGCACCAATTGTTCCAGCTGCCCCATCGCCTGACCAAGCAAATTTAACCCTTGGTTCATCCGTTCACTTGAGAGGTTATTATCATTCAAACGCCCCATGCCATCGACAAACTGGTCTAAAAATTCACGCCCTTGCTTATGCGTACTCAACAAAGCAATAATTTTTTGATATTTTTCTGTTTTAAAGCCTTCTTGATCTGTTGCTTCTGCCATGACATACCCGCTATAGTATTAAATTCTGATTCCAGAACAATTATCATAAAGAATCACACTCTATACTTTATCATTCTACCGCCGTAATCATGCAGAAAATAGGGCATTTCAGTAACTTAACCACAATGAATCATACTAATTTCAAAATTCGCCTCGCCCTTTTTTATGGGGCTATGTTCCTCGTCATTGGCTTATATATGCCCTTTTTCCCCGTTTGGCTTGAAGGCCGCGGCATGAATAAATCAGAAATTACCGCCATTATCGCCGCCCCTTTATTTGCCCGATTGCTATTCACCCCCATGCTTAGCTTTATGACAGATCAATCGGGCAACCGTCGCCGCGCGCTGATTTTACTGCTTTGGTGCTCTTTATTATTCTGCTTTTTGCTCAGTTTTGCTTATAATTTTTATTTCCTGTTTGCCGTTGTCACCTTGTTTGGCATTTTCTGGACAACTGTGATGCCCGTTACAGAAGCTATTGCCATGCTTCAGGTGCGCGAAAAAGGCATGAATTACGGTCATGTGCGTCTTTGGGGCTCACTCACTTTTATCATAGCCAGTTTGGTGGGCGGTTGGCTCATCGACATCAAAGGCTCTGAAAGTCTTTGGTATGCTTTAATGGTCGCTGTTTTTATAACTTTACTATTAAGTTATCGCTTGCCCAAAGAGGCAGAAGCACCGCAAACACACGCACTTGAAACCGCAGCTGCCCTGCCACCAATATCAAAAAAGTCTTTATGGGTGCTGATGAAAAACCCAATTTTCATCCTATTTTTGTTTGCAGGCGGTTTAGGCCAAGCCAGCCATGCCTTTTATTACGCCCTCGGTACGCTTCATTGGCATGCCCTAGGTTATAGCGGCCTGACCATCGGCCTCTTATGGTCCATTGGCGTGTTCGCTGAAGTGATTTTATTTGTGTTTGCGGTAAAATGGTTCGAAAAAATTCGGGCTGACAAACTTCTGTTATGGGGCAGCTTGCTCACCATTATACGCTGGGTCATCACTGCATTTGATCCCCCGCTATGGTTGCTATTTAGCATTCAAACCTTTCATGCTTTTTCTTTTGCTATGATCCACCTTGGCGCCGTTTATTTTATATCCCATGCCGTGCCTGAACGTTTGGCCGCCACAGCGCAAGGCATCTATGGCGCTTTTGCTATGGGATCCCTGCTGGGTATTTTAACCCTCATTTCAGGCCCGCTTTATGAAAACTATGCCGCTTTCGGCTATTTCTCAATGGCAATCGCCTCTGCTATTGCCGCAATTTTATCATGGATATTGATAAAAACTTGGGATGGCGCGACCCTAAAACTATAATTTATTAGCGCCCCCAGCCAATAAGTCCGTGCCGCCGCCTTCTAAGATCAAACTTTCATTACTTATTGCAGCAAAAAAATATCCTCACCCGTTATCTTGCCCGTTTCGTTCCAAGGCTTCACTTTCACCATGATCGATAAAAACAGCTCAGAAGCCAATAAACCAGCGAGCCATTTTTGCAGATGCGGATAAGCCGCGGCGTCAAACCAAGCCTTATCTGTATGCGCAAATTGACGAATAAAGGGAAAAATCGCATAATCCGCGAGGCAAGGCGCATTTGATACCAAGTAAGCGTGCTGTTTTAAGCGCACCTCCAAATCCTGCAAGATAACAGCCGCTTGCGCGCGATGATCCATCACCACTTCATCTTCATAGCGATTGGGGTATTTATAACGATCTAAATGATGCTTAAACGTACCATCATTGCGCTCAATCAAGAAAGTGACGGTTTCCTGATCTTGCGCGCGCCATTGCGCAGGATCATTTTGCCGTAAAGCCCAATCCATAATATCAAGGCTTTGCTCTATGATGCTGCCATCTTTTAACTGCAACACAGGCACAGTGCCTTTGGGAGAAATGGCCAGCATTTCTTCGGGTTTATCACGCAAAACAATCTCTCGTAACAAGCAATCTTGCGCTGAAATCGCCAGTGCTAACCGCGCCCGCATTGCATAAGGACATCTTCTAAAACTATATAGAATAGGATACTGTTCATTCTTTTTATACATTATGATTATCGCCAAAGCTGTTTAATGATAGAGATAGTGTACTCCGCTCCCTTATCGTTGTAGACCATTGGAATCATTATGCCAAAATGCAAACCAACTTCCCCACAAAATGCCGCCTCTTTTCACATTGAGACAAGCCTAATCACCTGCCCTAAATGCGGCTTTCAAAAACAAGAGATAATGCCTGAAACGGGATGCCAATATGCTTATACATGTGCATCTTGTCGCACTAAACTCACCACTTTGCCAAATAATTGTTGTGTATATTGCAGTTATGGATCAACACCTTGTCCTCCCAAACAACTATCAGGCGCAGATTGTTGCGGCTAGCAAAAAGTCTCGTCTGATTTTAGCTTTATAATTCAATTTGTTATTGATTCATGAAGCGCTTTTAGCATTATTTCAGACGACTTCATTCACCTTTAAAGTCTCTTTTTCTAAATGATCGTCTACCCTATTTCTTAAGAACTATATCCACTTACATCAAAAAAAAGTTTGCTAAAGCCATGTTAGAAGTCTAAGATTATTTTCAATATACTGATTCGATCTGAACCATTCAGAACTTAAGAACAGTATATTTTCTTTGGATATTAAAGACCAAAGAGGGCTATAGTAGGCTTAACTGTCTGCTATGCAGTATGGATTGGAAACTTGATATTTTGAATAGTAATATTCTAAATATATAAGACCAAACATATGATCGGACTACCAAACAATTTGCGGGGATTTTTGGTGGTCCGTTTTATTTACGCCTCATATCACATACAATTTTAACTAAAACGTAAGACCTCTCCTAAACAGAGTCTTAATACTTTTTTGTTAAAATAGACCTCTAAGAATACTGTAATGAAATGAACCTTATCTTTTAGATATTAAAGTTCGCTCCATTACATAACAAGTTTGGATTGGTCATGATTATTGGATTATATGCAGGAATGATGCTCAGCTTTATTTTATTAGCAGCAGCTATCACAAATATTTTGACAGGGAAAATATTCAAATCAAGCTCAATCATCTTGATACTTCTCTATTTTCCTGCTGCATATTTTTCTGGCATATCATTTGAACTCATCATATCAAGCCTTTTCGCTGCTATGCTCGTGATGACCTTCACTATCGTGGTTTCAGCATTGCTGGCCAATGCGATTCCAATGAATATTATTTATTTTATAGGCAGTATCATCCCTTGGGTTGGCACAGGTAAACCGTTACTCTATTTTTTATTAACAACCATTATTATAACCAGCCTTTTCAGCTTTTTTACACTGTTTTTTAGCAGTCCTGCTGCAACACAAACAAAAAGCTCTCCAATCGGGTTCTCAGCAGCACTTGCTGCTTTATTTTACTCCCCCTTTGCAATACAAGGCATGACTGCCACTGGATTTTTTTAAAAATCCGCACACAATTTTTCCTATCTTCGCACTGAGATAGAACTACCTTGAGGAGATGAAACCAGCGTAAAGCCTGCTGGTACTCTTCTTTTAACCTCCTCTACATGGGATATAATACCAACAGACCTATTATGCCCTGATAGCTCCGTTAAAACATTCAAAGCCTGATCAAGAGACGCTTCATCCAGATGACCAAAACCCTCATCAATAAAAATGGTTTCTAAAACAACCCCGCCGCTTTCTTGCTGAACCACATCTGACAAGCCTAAAGCAAGCGCAAGAGCTGCTAAAAAACTTTCCCCTCCTGATAAACTTACAGCAGGGCGGCTAGAACAAGACCATTCATCATAAACCTCGATTTCAAGCCCCGAAACCCCGCGACCTTTTGATTTCTCCAATCCGCGTTGCAGACGAAATTGATAGTTCGTCATTTTAAAAAAACGAAGATTAGCTTGTGCGAGAACATCATCAAAATAACTTGAGAGCAGCCAGTCAACAAGCCTTATTTTACGCTGGTTATCTCCCTGCCCATGAGCAACATCTGATAAGGTTTGTGCTCTACGGCATGCTTGGTCTAATGCATCAAACTCTTTCGTCTTAGCTAAATATTTTTGCTCTGTTCCCTTTAATAACGTAATACGGCTTAAAAGCGTAGCCTGTTCATATTGCAATGCTTGAAGCACCACCTCAGCCTCTAAAACCCGTTTTTGATAGATTTCTAAATCAGGATTTTCTTGCCCTTTGATCAAAGCACCATATTGCTCAACATGCGCCTCTGCGACTTTTTTATCCTGATAATATTGAGTTATTTTCTTTTCAAGAACAGCTAAAGCATCCTCTTTCATTAACGCTTGTTCAAAAGCCTGCTCGGAAGAAAACCCTTGTCGCCGAAGATTTTCCGCAAACAAGTCAGAAGCAACCTCATGCGCTTGCTTTCGCACCTTTAAAGTAACCTCAAGAGACTCTTTTTGATCTATCGCTGAAGTTAATTTTTGAGCACAGAACTGAACATTATCTAACGCCTTCTTATGTGAGGCTTGCGCCTTATCACGCTGAACAATCTTCGCTTCTAAAAATTCTGTCAAAAAGCGCCGCTCCCGCATTTCAACAGGAATACCATCTAACAAGGTTTCACATTGTGATTCTTTACGAATATAGCTTTCAGATATGGCTTTAAAGCCCTCTTTTGCCCGCTCAAGATCTGCTAAAAAATTTAAATCCTGCTTTTCAGCGTCTTTGTTTAGCTTAATTAGACGGTTTTTATTTTTAATCTCTTCCTTGATCTTTTCTAGTGACCGTTTTTTTTCCTCATACCTGCCCTTCAATCCCAACAAACTCTGCTTTTTTTCTAAAAGATCTGTAAGCTGCAATGTCAAACTATTCAGCTCCCTTGCTAAAACGGCCTGTTTTTCCTCACAAGACTTCACAAAATTAGCACTATGAAAAAAACTTTTTTCATCACGTTCCCAATCTTGTCTGGCTTTTTTAAAGATTGCATCACTTACAATCACATTCCCATCTTTAACAGTTGCTATATCAGGATGTTCCTGTGCGCCGCAGACAGGGCAAGCCTCCCCCTCTTTTAGTCCCTCAGCAAAGTGAGCCGCTCTTGCTGTGAAGTAAAGCAGCTCGATACTTTTAAAACTTTCATCTGTTTGCTCAAATTTTAGCTTTGTCACTTTCAAGCTTTTATTCGCTTCAGATAATGAGATCAGACTATCTTTCACTTCAGCACGT
Organism: Lepetodrilus galriftensis; assembly: GCA_032361785.1. Taxonomy (NCBI): domain Eukaryota; kingdom Metazoa; phylum Mollusca; class Gastropoda; order Lepetellida; family Lepetodrilidae; genus Lepetodrilus; species Lepetodrilus galriftensis. The sequence goes on along the minus strand of JAUTBZ010194975.1, from coordinate 22,055 downwards.
TTTTGCTCTAAAACTTGAAACTGGTCGATTTGCATCAACAACACCGAACACTCAGATACCAGACTTTTAGCCTGAAACTCATCAGAAATAAGTTGCTGCTGAAAAGTTACAATTTCTTTTTGCTCCTGTTCACGCACTTTTGCTGCGTTAGAGCACTTTTCAAACGTCTTTTCTGCCAAGACTTTTTCAGCCTTAAGTTTTTTCAAGTCCAAACTTAAGACTTCTTGCGCTAACAATGTTTCCATATACTGCTTAGCTTCTGCAATTTCCAGATCATAACGTTCCCTCTCAGGCTGTTTTCTTTGGCTGATTAAAAGTATATCATTCAAGCCTTTATGACGCTCTGTTGTTAGAGTGCAATGCTCTACCATCTCAGAAAAAAGATCGTTGCTTTTTTCCGCCTCCATTTTTGCTTGATTATTCTTTTCCGCAAAAACAGTCAGGCTTGCCGCCTTTTTGCTCAAAGCAAGGCTTTGCTCTTCTTCAGCGATCATTACTTGTTGCTGACTAAGTGTTTTAATGGCTTCCATTGCCCGATCATAATGGACGAAGACCTCAGCAATCTTACGGGCAGCTTCTTGCTCTTTCAGCAAAATTTTCCAATCACCATCAGATGATTTTACTTTTACAGCAAGCTGTTCTCCCTGAGCCATTTTAACAGATATTTCTGCTTGTAACAGCGCAAAACTTTCCAAACCCGAAGCCTGCAAGACGCCTTCTTTTTGATGCGTAATTGCTTTCAGGTTATCATTGAGAGACTTACTTTTTTGCTTTAAAGTGTCTTCCAGTTTTTCAAATAATGATACATCGAATAATTGCCGTAAAATCTCCGAACGCGCCTTACTATTTGCTGTCAGAAATTCTCTAAACTTACCTTGAGGCAACATAACAACCTGACGAAATTGTTGGGCATTATAGCCTAAAATATCAACCACATTTTCGAGCACCTGAGTTATCTTTTTTTCTGCAATTAAACGACCAGGACTTTCATTAATAGAAACCTTATCCACGTTAGTTCCTATTACTTCGAACAAAAAAGCCTCATGCTTTTGCGATGTGGTTCCAACACCTTTACGTTTCTTTTTTTCATATTCAGGAATTCTGTGGATAAAATAACACTTGTCTCCAACAGAAAAAATAAGACTAACAAAAGAGTCCTCTTCTACCGTGGCATAATCTGAACGCAAGGTTTCGGCCTCTCTCTCTCCTCCCGAAGATTTGCCAAATAAAGCAAAACAAATCGCATCCAATATAGATGTTTTTCCGCTGCCCGTAGCACCATAAAATCCAAATAAGGATGCATTATTAACAGATCGAAAATCAACCTCATGATATTTTGCAAAAGGACCAAATGCCTGTATACACAATTTAATAGGCTTCATTTCAAACCTGCCAATGCATTTTGTAAATCGCCTTTAAGACTATCCGACATTGGCTCACCTGTCACATCACTAAAAAAGTCCTGATAAAGTTCTTCTGGTGTTGTTGTCATCATCTTCTCACGCGAAGCCGCAACGCTCTGCGAAGAAAGCTGTTCTTGATTACACCATTCAAGTTGCACAATATTTGGATAAAGACTTCTGAGCCTAGAAATAGCATCCGTAATGCGATGCTTATCAAGTAACCGTAACTTTATATAATCCTCTTTATTCCCTAAGTCTTTCGTCGTTCCTATAAGAAGATCGTCAAAATACCCTTCTACAATTCTTAAATCTCGTTGCGGCACCAAAGGCCATTGAGATACCGATACAGCCCCCACTTTATCCATATCAACGACCGTTACAGATTTACTCTTGTCTAACTCGTCAAAACCATAACGCATCAAAGACCCCGAATAACGAATATGCTCTTGCTTCGCTATTTTTTGTCGGCGATGTAAGTGGCCAAGAGCAACATAATGCGCGCCATCAAAAAGCACCGCAGAAACCGTCTCAATCCCCCCAAGCCGATCTAAGCTTTGTTCTGATTCTGAACCTGCTCCACCCTGAACAAAACTATGCGCAGCAATAATCCAACGTGCAGCATTAGGTACGTATTTTCGCGCCTCAAATATCTGCGCTCGTAAAACATCCTCTACTGTGGCGATAGACTTATCTTGAAAATATTGACGGGCACCATATATATCTGAAAAAGGCAAAGCTGACACAGCCACAACCCCTTCTGCGTCTTCTATTAACAGAGGTTTTCCCTTCATTTGCTGAAGCGTACCTGCAACAAGTACCCGTTTAGGACTTTGCAAAACACTACATAAGTTAATTAACTCCCCGCTGTCATGATTTCCCGCGATAATAACAATAGCACAGCCAGTCTTATGATAGATTTCATTTAAAAAAGTCCCCAAAAGATCAATGGCTTCGCGCCCTGGGTAAACTCTATCAAAAACATCGCCCGCTAAAATAAATAAACCAGGCTGAGACGCAATAATCCACTCCGTCATTTTTTCGAGCAAAAAACGCTGCTCCTCTAAAAGCCGCATTTGCAAAAACACGCGCCCTAGGTGCCAATCAGCACTATGAATTATTTTCACGACATTTCACCTATGATTGAAAATTACACTTGACTCATACCCATAAATCAATCAGAACAAAAGCGCAACATAAAAATAAATCAAGTTTAGGAAACAAATAATGACAAAATTTTTAAGGAATAAAAAGAGCCATAAATCTCAAGGACGCAGCCCGTCTAGGTAAACAAATAACTCTCCAATACAGCTAAACAGCATTTCTTGATCTTGCTCTGACTTCGCCATACCAATGCAACCTTCAATAGAGGCTGTTATAAAAAGAGAGGTCGTTTTTGCATCAATATCGAGACCAATTGTGCCTTCTTTTTTACCACGCTCAAAGGCATCTTCAAGACATTTTCGCCAGTTCGTATAGATCGCCGTTATACGTGAACGAAACCCTTCATCAAGAGAAGACATTTCTTGAGATAAATTATTAAGAGGACACCCTAACGTGACAAAATTTTGCCCCAACACATCAGACATATTTTTCATCGACAGTTTAATCGTTTCAACAGGATCAACAGACAGCTCTAAAGCATCAATCCAAAAAACCTGAAAAAAACCTGATAAGACTTCATCAATAACAGCAAAGCCTAACGCTTGCTTACTGCAGAAATGATGGTAAAAGGCACCTTTTGTTAACTTGGCTTTATTTAAGACCTCGTCAACACGTAAACCTTGAAACCCCTTTTCATACATTTGCTGATAGGCAATATCTAGAATATGTGTCCGTGTCTTATCGGCAGATCGTTTTTTAGAAATCACAGTCATAACGAAATAAATTCTTTGAAGGTAAGTAAGGCACTTTAAATGAAACACTAAGGAACATGATATATTGACCTTACCATAGTTCAATAAGTTACGTTATAATAAATTTGAACTGTGCTGAAAGGTTGTTTTGCGTCTGCATTCCAACAATTTATAAGTTTTATCAGAATCTAACAATTTAAAGATTGCTATCACGGCTGAAGTTTTATAAAGGTGTTTCCGCTTTTATAAATCTTATTTTTGCACTGCTTTTGCTCTTTTATCCCCTAATTTATAGTCTACTATTTGCGCAGATTATATTTTTTGAGAATAAAACCTTGCAGTAAAAAAAACAGTCCCTATATCATCTATCAGAAGCTTGAGAGCCTTGAATTACTAAAGCTCATTTCAATCAAGCAACATGATGAAGTCTTGGGGATCGAACCCTTTTGGGTAAAAACAGGTGCTGTTATTACAGGCCTGAAATTTTGGTCTGCCGTAAAGAAGAGGAAACTATTATGTCTAAAGTTATTGGCATTGATTTGGGCACAACAAACTCTTGTGTTGCCATTATGGATGGTGCAGAGCCTAAAGTGATTGAAAATGCTGAAGGTGTCAGAACAACACCCTCCGTTGTTGCTTTCACTGATGATGGCGAGAAGCTGGTTGGACAACCTGCTAAACGACAAGCAGTAACAAATCCTGAAAACACACTATTTGCAATTAAACGCTTGATTGGACGCCGTGGTAACGACCCAATTATCGAAAAAGATAAAAAGCTCGTCCCTTATGAAATTATAAGCGGAAAAAACGGTGACGCTTGGGTTAAAGCTCAGGGAAAAGAATACTCACCTTCACAGATTTCTGCCTTTATTTTACAAAAAATGAAAGAAACCGCAGAGACTTATTTAGGTGAAACTGTCACCAAAGCCGTGATTACAGTACCCGCTTATTTTAATGACGCACAACGTCAAGCCACAAAAGATGCGGGTAAAATTGCGGGCCTTGAAGTGCTTCGGATTATCAACGAACCAACAGCAGCAGCATTAGCTTATGGCCTTGATAAAAAAGATGGCAAAACAATTGCTGTGTTTGACCTTGGCGGTGGTACTTTTGATATTTCCATCCTAGAAATTGGCGATGGTGTTTTTGAAGTAAAATCAACCAATGGTGATACCTTTTTGGGCGGCGAAGATTTTGACATGGCTATTGTTGAATATCTTGCGAATGAGTTCAAAAAAGAAAACAACATGGATTTACGCCAAGATAAATTGGCACTCCAACGTCTTAGAGAAGAAGCTGAAAAAGCGAAAAAAGAGCTTTCTTCTGCTCAGCAAACTGAAATTAACTTACCTTATATCACTGCTGATGCCGCAGGACCAAAGCATTTGAGCGTCAAACTAACAAGAGCGAAACTAGAAACACTCGTTGGCGACCTTGTAAAACGTACGATTGCACCTTGCGAATCTGCTATGAAAGATGCTGGCCTTAAAGCTTCTGAAATTGACGAAGTGATTATGGTTGGCGGCATGAGCCGTATGCCTAAAGTACTCGAAACTGTTGCGAAACTTTTTGGTAAAGAACCACATCAAGGTGTGAACCCTGATGAAGTTGTTGCTATGGGTGCTGCTATTCAGGCGGGTGTTCTGCAAGGCGATGTTAAAGATGTACTACTCCTTGATGTTACACCGCTTTCTTTGGGTATTGAAACATTAGGCGGGGTCTTTACAAGGCTCATTGACCGCAACACAACGATCCCTACCAAAAAAGGCCAAGTGTTCTCAACAGCTGAGGATAACCAAAGTGCTGTAACCATTAGTGTGTTCCAAGGCGAACGTGAAATGGCACAAGCAAACAAAAAGCTTGGTAACTTTAATCTTGAAGGTATTGCCCCTGCTCCGCGCGGCATGCCGCAAATTGAAGTAACCTTCGATATTGATGCCAATGGTATTGTTCATGTTTCTGCGACAGATAAAGCGACTGGCAAAGAGCAATCCATTCAAATTCAAGCTTCTGGCGGTTTATCTGATACAGATATTAATCAAATGGTAAAAGATGCTGAAGCGCATGCTGATGAAGATAAGCAAAAATTGAGCATGATCGAAGCTAAAAATGGTGCTGAATCGCTTATTCATACGACTGAAAAGTCTATGGAAGATATGGGTGATAAAGTATCTGATGCTGACAAAAGCACGGTTGTTTCTGCACTTGAAGACTTGAAAAAAGTTCTTGATAGTGATGATCTCAACAGTATCACTGCAAAAACAGAAGCGCTCTCAAAAGCCAGCATGAAAATGGGCGAAGCTTTCTACGCGCAAGCAGCCGCTACTGATGCTGCCGCAGACGCCGCTTTTGACGAAGCTTCAACCGCAGGCAAAAATGATGATATTGTTGATGCTGAATTTGAAGAAGTCAAAGAAGACAATAAGACTGATGATAAAAAATCAGCTTAATTGTTTGCACATAAGATAAAACTTTCTAGAGCGAGCCAGAAACGGTTTGCTCTAGAAGATTTAAAATTTTAAGAACAAAATTCCACCTGACACTACCATCCATTGGTAACATCTTTTGAAATTAGCTAAAGAACCCTTCTTAATATTCTGGATTCTAAAAAGCCCATAGGATTCTTCCCTCTTGCAAAGATATTAAAACAGCCTAATATCAAAATATTACTATACGCTATGGAATCTCGTTCACAGAATGCTATCAAATAATTTTAATGGAAAGTAACCACGCTTTCATAATGGTATTTTCTTTCTATAAAAAACACTTTAGATAGGGTAAAGCCAACATTAAAACCCGCAGCAATAAGAGATTTGCATCCGAGCTAGCAATTATTGGTTCCTATGCTAAACTCCCAAGGCAAAACAATTTTGTAATTGAAATAAACATATGGCTAAAGAAGACTATTATAAGACGCTGGGCGTACAAAATGGCGCTACAGATAAAGAACTAAAATCAGCATTCCGCAAACTGGCTATGAAATATCACCCTGATAAAAACCCAGATGATGCCGCAGCTGAAGTTAAATTTAAAGAAATTGGCGAAGCTTATGACATTCTAAAAGATGAGCAAAAACGTGCGGCTTATGATCAATATGGCCATGCTGCCTTTGAAGGTGGTACTGGTAGCGGCGCTCAAGGATTTGGCGGCGGCAATCCAGGCTCGATGCATGATATATTTGAAGATTTATTTGGCGGCGCTTTTGGCGGCGGCGGCGGCGGTCGACAACGGCAAAGTGGTCAACAGCGCGGCAATGATATTCCTTATAAAATGGACATCACCCTTGAAGAAGCGCTCACAGGAAAAAGTGCGACAATCGAGGTTCCCACAGCTGTTTCTTGCGAGACTTGCGATGGCTCTGGCGCTAAAAAAGGTACGAAACCAACTAACTGCAAAACCTGCGGCGGCTCTGGCGCTGTTCGCACGGCGCAAGGTTTCTTTACCATTGAACGCACCTGCCCAACATGTGAAGGGCGCGGTCAAGTTATCTCCGACCCTTGTAAAAAATGTCACGGCTCAGGGCGCGTTAATAAGCAGCGCAAATTAAGCGTTAACATTCCAGCTGGCGTTGAAGATGGTACACGCATCAGACTTGCGAATGAAGGTGAAGCAGGCGTTATGGGCGGCGCTTCTGGGGATTTATATATCTTCCTCTCTATTCAGCCACACGAATTTTTCCAACGCGATGGTGCTGACCTCTTTTGCAAAGTCCCTATTTCTATGTGCAAAGCGGCACTTGGCGGAGAAATTGAAGTTCCTATGGTTGATGGCGGCAAGACACGGGTTAAAATTCCTGAAGGCGTACAAAGCGGCAAGCAATTTCGCTTACGCGGAAAAGGCATGCCAATCTTACGGTCGCGCCAAACAGGTGATATGTATATCCAAGTCGAAGTCGAGACCCCTAAAAACCTGTCAAAGAAACAAAAAGAACTGTTGCGAGACTTTGACAAAGAATGCACGGAAAAAAATCATCCTGATACCCATGGATTTTTCAAACAAGTCAAAAAATTCTGGGATGATATTAAAACATAATCGCTGTAACAAAAGGGCTGCAAAGCCCTTTTTTCTTGCCTCATGCTTAAAACTGGATCGCACTATATGCTCTCTCTTTCCGCCAAAGAACGCCTCATTGTTGCCCTTGATTTCCCAACGCTTGAAGCAACACAAGACTTCACTAACACCATGGGCGATGAGGTTGTTTTCTATAAAATTGGTTTAGAACTTATTTTTGCAGGCGGACTAACGCTAATCGAAGACCTTAAAGCCCAAGGCAAAAAAATATTTCTTGATGCTAAACTGCTTGATATTGGTCATACGGTAGAAAAAGCCACAGCAAGTATTGCGCGGCTCAATGTTGACCTGCTCACCCTTCACGCTTCAGACTTAAAAACTATGACAGCGGCTGTGAAAGGCAAAGGGACAAGCCCACTAAAACTAATGGCGGTTACCGTGATGACCAATCTTGATGCGCAAGACTTAAAGCAGCAAGGCATCACCGAAAAATCTGCGGAAGAACTAGTATTACACCGCGCTGCGCTTGCAAAACAAGCGGGCTGTGACGGCGTTATTTCATCAGGCCATGAAGCTGCCAAAATTCGCGCTCAATCTGGAGAGGACTTTTTCATTATCACCCCTGGCATCCGCTCTGCTGCTGATGATGTCGCAGACCAAACGCGGGTTATGACACCGCAAAAAGCCATAGCCAACGGCGCGTCTCATCTTGTTGTAGGCCGCCCCATCACACAAGCCGCAGACCCTATTGCCGCGGTAAGACGCATTATAACGGAAATTGAACAAGCCTAATGAAAAAAATACTCCTTCTTGTTGCTAGCCCCTTGTTCTTTTTTACGTTTGTTTTTCTAGCCAATTTTTACAGCCTTACCGAACCCTCTTATAGCGAAACGGTCACTCCAAATAGTTTTGCTGAAAAACTAAGCCTTGCTGCATTGGAACGCACACATCATGCGGTGACTTATGACGGGAAATATTTATCCATCCCCTACCCTATGGGAGATGTCCCTGAAAATATCGGTGTATGTAGTGATGTGATCATTCGAAGTTACCGCACTTTAGGTATTGATCTGCAAGAACGGGTTCATAAGGATATGAAGCGGCACTTTTCACGCTACCCTAAACGCTGGGGACTGAAGCGCACCGATAGCAATATTGACCATCGCCGCGTCCCCAATTTACGCGTATTCTTTAAACGCTTTGGCAAAAGCCTGAAGGTTAGCGATAAACCGCAAGATTACAAAGCGGGCGACCTTGTCACTTGGAATGTCGGCCCTAACTTGCCTCATATTGGCATCGTTATCCATCAGACCAATGATGAAGGTAGCCGCCCCCTTATCGTCCATAATATTGGCCGCGGCCCGCAAAAAGAAGATATGTTATTTGACTATAAAATTACAGGTCACTATCGCTACCATCCTAAAAAATAACCTCCGTCAATCAATGGGCTTTTCCAGTTCATAAAGGCTGTCGGTAATATCTTCTAACCGCTTTGCAAGCAGAGTATGCGCATCGGCTAAAGCTTGATTATAAATCAACCCACCGCATTCTTTGGCTATAAAATCAAGCAAAAATTCGGTCTCAAACCGCCCTGCATCACACCCCATCTCTTTTTCTAAATAGGCTTGCAGTAGGGGCACAAGCTGCTCTTTCTCTTCTTTTGAAAATGATATAGTGAGCATATAGCGTCCTTTTCTCGCTTTTTAAACCCAGGCACTAGAGCAAATTGCAAGCAATTTCGGTCAGTCGACCTTGCTCTAGTCCTTTAATGGCGCATATCTTAACCCGCAAATCGATTCGATTTGCTCGCACTATGCACTAGAGCAAATTGAAAGCAATTTCGGTTAGTCGACCTTGCTCTAACCCTTTAATGACACATATCGAAGGCCCGCAAATCGATTCGATTTGCTCGCACTATGCCCTAAAAGCGCTTAATCAAACTTTCCAAATAATCTAATTCCGCAGGAGACCGCTCCATCTCTCCGAGGCGGCGGCGCAATTCTTCCAAAATCTCGCGCGCCCGCTGTGTGTCAATTTCATCAGGCACTTTCACATCCATACCAGGATCGAAACCACTATTCCCTCGCTGACGCCCCAAAGGATCACGGCCATTTTGACCATAGCGGCGGCTCATCTTTTTCATCATTTCTTGCGCCATCTTTTTTGCCCCAGCACGCAAGCTTTCCAGCGCCTTACCTTGCTGCTTACTGGCGCGGCCAAGCTGATCTTTATTAAGCTGCTGACCTGCCTGCCCCATTTGCTGGCGTGCTTTACTAAGTTCGCGCGGCACTGCGCCGCCCATACGGCCAAGCTCATTCATCAATTCATCAAGTTGGCGCTGCAATCCGCGTTGCTCGCGCGCTAGCTTATCTGTTTTACCTTGATTAAAACGCCCCTCACCGCCCTTACGGCTTGGACGGCCAACATTGTTTTCTCCGCCTTGTCCATCTCGCCCACGAAGCCCTGGTTGTTTATTGCCGTCACCCTTACCTTGTTGCCCGCGTTGCCCCTGCCTTTTGTTAGGGCTACGACGATAATAAGGATTATTCGGCTGTGTCTGGCCTGATCTGTTACGCTGGTTTCTACGATCAAACGCTCTCGGATTATTCCAAGGGCGCTGCTTATTCAGCCGATTAAAACGGCTAAAGCGATTGTTTTCGCCTTGTGGCTGCATATTTTGCCGATTTTTTTGAAATGTCTTTTCTTGTAACTTTTGTTGCTGCTTGGCAAGTTTACTAAACTTATCCATCAGCTCCATCATTTTTTTACTTTGGGCATTATTGGCATTTTGTTGTTGCGGGCTTTGCAAGCCTTCTAACATGTCGCGCAACTGATTAAGCATTTGCTGCGCTGCATCTTTCGAGCCAGACTTTGCCATTTCTTCAATGCGTTTCAACATTTGATTTAAATCATTTGGCGTCAGGCTTTTTTGTTGCCCTTGACTGTTTTGCGGTGGCTGATTTTTGCCAACTTGATTTTTTTGCTGCGCTTTTCGCGCTTGCATATATTTGCCTAAAGCCTGTCTTAGCTCCTTCATCAACTGTTCTATTTCTTTTGGAGAAGCATTGCGCGATATAGCATCGGCTAATTTATCTTGCGCGCGGCGCAAATCACGCTCAGACTTAGAGAGATTACCATCTTCAATCCGCAATGCGGTATCCCACATTTGATCGACTAAACCGCGCACTTCTGCACGGGTTTCTTTCCCATAAGGCTTTTGCCTCAACTGATAAATATGCCAATAGATATTACGCATAGAAAGATAGGCCGTCTTATCAATTTTCAACTTTTCCGCTTCAATTGAAAGCATCGCCAGACCGCGCGCCACTAAAGAATAACCTTGCGGGTTCAGCACCAAGTAACGCCGCAGCTCTATTAAAGCGCGCGCAGTGGATTTGGTAAATTTACGCTCAGGCAGCTTAAAAGCCAGCACTTCACTATGGCCTTTTTTGCCGCCTTGGTCTGTGGCTTCAAGCTGCAATTTCACAGCTAAACCAGCCCAAGGATGTGCCGTTAGGTCTTTATAGGTTTTCGCCTCGCCCCGTTTTAAACTTGCCACAGGCAGCTTTAAATCAAAATTGAGAGGCTTGCCCAACGGTGTATCTTTACCTGTTTGATCCGAAGGCGCGCCTTGCAAAGCTTCTTTTTTGGCAGGATTGTTTTTTCTAATAACACCCAATAATTTGGCCTGCGCCTGCCTAACACCAAAATCGTCTGCAATTTGATAGGTCAGCAACAAGGCTGAACGAGCTGTTTTTTCAGGATTTTTACTCAATGAAATCGCTGGCTTTAAGTCGGCTTGAATATGGATTGGCCACGATAAAACGACCCGCGTTCCCTCCAAAATTTCTATCTTAGAGCTACTTTTCAGCTTATAAGAGAGTTTTTTGAGTGTCGCATCCTCATCCTTAGGCTTGTCCTTATCCACATCAAAAGGCAATAATTTTGCTGTTTTATCATCAATCACATGGCGTACAGAATAACGCCCCGCTTCCTTACCAATAATACGGACAATAAGCTCCGAATTTTCGATAACTTCAAAACCCTTGACCTTACCCGCGCTGCCATCAGCTTTAATGGTTAACTCAGGCACTTCTTGCGCCGCTTTAGCCACGCTTTTCTGCAAGCTTATACTACCATCAGAGAGCATAATAGGATTTTTTCCTGTAAAGCTAGGCGGAGTTAACCACGCATCAATACGAATATCTTCGCTCTGTTTTGCCGCTGAAGAAAAGGAAAAAGAATTTTTGATTTGCTGCCAACTTTGCGGGCCATGCAACATAAAACCAAAACCAACCAATAACAGCACTAAGCCTCGAAATGCATAGGGATCAAGTTGCTCTAAAATACTTTTAGGCCAGCCAATTTTCAACTTAGAAAACAGATTCAGTATACGCTTTTTATGTGCCGCCCATAAAACATTAGAACCATTAATGGCTTGAGAAGGTTGATCTTTATCTTGATTTTCTAGTTCTGATAACGTATCACCGAAACTGCTGGCAGGTCTATGGGAGAGTTCACTCGACCGCTCGAGGCGGCGTAAAGCTGCCCGCCTATTAGGAATAGCCGTACGAGTGATACGCACACTCGCCCAAACTCCTGTCAGCAGCAAAACCAGCAAGCCTATAAAATGCAAAAAAGTTGGCAAGATAGACCAAACGCCATACAAGCTTAAAATCAAAAATAAACCAATAACCCCCAACAACACCGCAACCTTAGGCCACAGGGCTTCCCAAAACAAAACAGCTTTCGTACGCGTAAGCTTCTGCTCAAGATTTTTACGCGCTGTGATAAGCGCTAAATCTTCTGCACTGCGTTCATTGAGCGAACCTTCTGGCATTTTAAAAGGATTGCTCTTATTATCTTCTTGTTGGGTCATATTTCTCTCAACTCTGTAACGGTCTTGCCCTATGTTTTCAACTCGCTATGCGCGGTATCGTAGGGCTTCCATCATTTTTAAAGCAAGATCCCTTATGAGAACTAGGATTATTTATAAATAGGATAGCACAAAGCCTGTAAATCTAAAATACCCTGCTAAGGTCAATACATTTGATGCAGAAAAGAACCAACCTGTATAAAAACTGTGCAGCTTCATATCATAGCCATATTTTAGCACTCTTCCATCCCTAAAGCTCATAAATAGAACCCTATTGTTTAGTTTATGGAGACTTATTTTATGCCTTTTACTTCTTTTAAATTCTATGCTGTTGGCAGCATTTTACTCTCTTTTGTCTTAAGCCCCGCTTTTGCACAAAAAGCGCCTGCGCTTGATCCTGCGTTAGAGGCACAGCTCAAGAAAGAAAAAGAATATCGCAAAGCTTGTAAAATTCAAATGTGTTCAGCCATGCGTAATAAAATCTCAACAGGAGATGATATTAGCTGTCATATTATTAAAACGCTGACCAAACAAGATCTCAATAAGATGGTAGCCCGCAGTAAAATGAGCTGGCCTTGGGATAAGGTCTATTGTGAATTACAACTAAAATTAAAGCGTAGTCAACTTGCAGAAGCCTTAAGCGATGGTAAGCATGAGATTAAAATGGAAAGTCATAATATTAAATGTGATATGTATCGCGGCAATGCGAAACCACCTTATAAATTTGATATTAGCATTGCGCCAAATATTCAGTTTGAAAATGGTAAAGCCGTTGATGCTCAAGTTGTTTGGGGAAAAATTGTTGCCCCTGTATTGGCAAAAGCTGCCATTTGGCCAATGACAAAACTTGATAATAAAATGAATTTTATCAAAAAAGAAATGATCGCCACAGTAAACAGTTTTACGACTAAGAAATGTGATCAAGTGAAAGACGCGCTAACAACAAAGTAAGCGCGGCTTTGCATCCTATCATGACAAAATAACGAAAGCGCGGAACCGCAAGGTTTTGTGCTTTCTTATTGGCCAATAAGCATATAAAAAGACTATCAATATTTACAAGCGCCGTCCTTACAGGCTGCGGCTCTTTTAGCGGCATCACGCGCGGCATGCCTGCCCCACCAACTTAAAACCTGCACCATGCCTAATTTAGAGAGAAGCGTACGGTTTTTCACAATAATAGGATAAATTTTTTCCACCACAGGCTTAGTGATAGGATGACTACAGAGCGCGGAAACCTTGTTAAAGCCAACATGGCGATACATTTTCTCAAAGGCTTTCACCCCAATATGCCACTTGCCTTGGTCATCACGAATATGCAGGGCATTCATCATATCTTGTTGTGTAATCTTATCGCTCTCAAAAGCCTTTGCATCAAAGTCAGGTGCAGAGCAATCTACCAAAGTAATGCGCTCATCATCATCATAATGCTTTATAGTGTTAATCTCAACGCTGCAAAACGGACAAGATGCATCGTAATAAATAGTAATTGTTTCTGACTGGCTCATGTGACAACTCCCTAAAACATCTTTAGCTTCATAATATTCAACAACGTTATTATATACTGTTATTTCAGTCAATACAGAAATTAAATAAGGTTTATTTCTCTTGCTAAATTGTTCTCATTTCAAAAAGTCTTGACGGGTTAAAACTGCAAAGCACAAGTGATATACGCGTGTGTACCCTGCCAATATTTTAACGAAAACCTGCGGGACGACTGAACGACGCTAAAAGTTAACCTTTATTGAAATAATATTTAACCAGAACAAACAAAACCCCGCTCCGTTAAGGCGCAGGGTTCAAAATTTAATGTTTTGGCACCTTAATATTTAGGATACTTGTTCTAACCAACCATCACTTGTCGCATTAAGGTAAATACCCGTTTCATCCTCATTTAACTTTGAATCAAAAGCATCTTTGATAGATTGCACCATCTCTTGCAGGTCATTTCGATCCATAAGGTTCATAGCGTAGACCATACGAGAAAGACGTTCGCTTGAGCCATTAATCGCCGTTTCTCCTTTTTCATAACGTGCAATCGTCTGCCCATCAAGGCCGCCAAGCATATCTCCGAATTTCTGCTGACTAGCCCCTATTTCTTTTCTTAAAAAACGGAACTCTTTAGAAGAGAGAGGGCGCGGCAAACCAATAAGATGAATACCAATTGCTTGATGTAATTCCTTGATGTTATTGATTGTTACCGCGTCTCCATATGATGTTTTTTCAAGCTGATAGCCTCCTAACAGATAAACGTTATCAAGGCCGCTCGCAGTATAATGGAATGGTGTTTGTTCATTTTCCTGACCATATCTTACAACATTAATTTTATTACTCATGATAAATCCTCCCACTCCACTGTTTTAATTAGAATTTTTTCATTCTTAATTACAATCGTAACCACGCCTATATCACGGTTGTTTTCTGGGAATCTGGGCGAGTCACAAATTTTACACTGCCACTCACCTTCGTTATCAGCAGCTGAGATTTTGCCATCAATCTCACCATGCTCCAAAACATATAAAATATCAGACATCGTAATCCCTCTCTCAACCATGCGGTCTTGCGCATGAAGAAGAAGCGAAATACCATCACTATGATTTAAAAGTGATTGAATAATTGCCATTAATTGATGGTTTTTAGGAGCCAATGTAGGCCACGTACCAATATTCATTTATTATTCCATACTATCAATATGATAGATTAAAAAGTATTCGTCAATAATTAATATCTCACACTTTTTTTGAAAACTAAATAATTAATCACCCAAAAATCTAATATTTTTGGCGGGATTTTTGTTGGTAGTTGCGGTATTTAAGGCCTTTACGGTGTTTACCCCAATCTCTGGCACTTTTCTTTGCGGCTTCAGCATCGCCTAAATTTTGCTTTTCCATCTTTTTAAGCAAGGGTGCTTGCAAAACATCGGCTTGTTTTTTTAAATAAAGCGCATTGTCTTGAAATGCTTTGCGCGCTTCTTTTAACTTGCCTTTATCTTTCAGCTTTACCGCCTTCTCATTACGCAAAATAGAAATTTGTTCAACGATGCCTGTCATCACTTCTTTTTTCAGGCTTTTCTTTACCGCCGCTTTGTCCGCGCTATATTGCAAGCGCACCACTGTATTGAGTGCATCTTTATTTTTGGTCACCAGATTTTTATAATGCACCTTCACATCAACCAGCTCCGCATCAGCACCAAACCGATCTTCGTCCACATCAAGCTCAATCACGACATATTTTTCATCTTGGCTATAAAGCTGGTTATAATGCAGCACGATGTCTGAGCCTTTTATTTTTGAACGCCGTCCTAACGCTCTGATCGGCTTAACGCCGTTGCGGCAATGAATGACAATTTCAATATCATTAGCAATGACAGAAAGCACCGTGCCAAATTCGAGACCAAACACCTTGGCAAGATCTGCGCTATGCTCAATAAAGGCATGATTGCCATCACTGCTCAGAGCTAATTTCTCCATTAGGTCTTCGTTATAGCCCAGTCCCAAACCAAGGGTTGTGACGGAAATCCCTTTTTCTGCAAGCTTAGTACCCAGCTCGCCAAGTGCAGCAGGTGATCGAGGACCAATATTCGCCATGCCATCAGAAAGCAAGATAACGCGATTAACATTTTGCACCTCTAAAAACTTCTCTAACTCTTGCCCACCGCGTTTAACCCCTGCGTAAAGAGCTGTCATACCCTTTGAGCGCAATTGATCAATCTCATTTTTGATGTCTTGGCGGTTTATGGCTTTGGTGGCAGGGACAACAATTTCCGCTTTGTCGCTATAGCTAATAATCGAAATAATATCATCATCATTCAAAAAGTTAACGGCCAGCTTTGCTGCTTTTTTCGCCTGTTCTAACCGTTGGCCGTGCATAGAACCAGAACGATCAATGACAAGCGCAACATTAACCGCGCTGCGGTCTTCATCTTTTTTCAGCAAAAACCCTTCCAAATCTATCCGCAAATAAACTTTATCCTTACTGCCAGACAAAATGACATCTTGGCCAAGCCGCGCCTTTAATTTTACCTTTCGATCATCAGCCATCGCGGCCGAAATTAAGGGAACAGAAAAAACAATAAGAAAAAAAGCAGCCAAACGGCGGGATAAAAAATGTGTCATGAAAAGAAGCCTTAAACGATCTTTAAAAGGAGGGGCGATCAATCTATCTTTTAAAGATGGGAAGCAATTAAGGCTTTAAAGTGGCTGGCTGCTGATTTGACGCTGCCGTAGCAAAATTTACGTTCTCGGCAGCACAATACCAGGAGGACTATAACCATCAAAAAAAGTTTTGATATTCACAATCACCCCATCGCCCATATCATTTCGCGCTTCAATAGTCGCAGACCCCATATGCGGCAAAGCAATAACATTCGGGGCATTCAGCAAAGCTGGATTAATCGTTGGCTCATATTCAAACACATCCAGCCCTGCCCCAGCAAGCTCTCTATTGATCAGCATTTTAGCCAAAGCATTTTCATCAATAATTTCACCGCGTGAAGTATTAATAATATAAGCATCTTGGCTTAACAGTTTTAAACGGCGAGCAGAAAGCAAATGATAGGTTGCAGGGGTATAAGGGCAATTTACACTTAAAATATCAATATGCGCGAGCATTTGGTCTAAGCTTTCCCAATAGGTTGCTCCTAATGCCTGCTCAATAGAGTCTGGCACACGGTTGCGATTATGATAGTTGATTTGCAGATTAAAAGCTTTAGCGCGGCTGGCAACGGCTTGACCAATGCGCCCCATCCCTAAAATACCAAGACGTTTAGAGCAAATACGGTGCCCAAGCAGCCCCGTAGGAGACCATCCTCTCCATTGCTTTTCTTCATCTTTTAAAATTTGCGCCCCCTCAACCAGACGGCGCGGCACTGCCAGCATTAAGGCCAGTGTCATATCAGCGGTATCTTGCGTTAGAACATCAGGGGTGTTGGTGACGGTGATATTGTGATCATAAGCCGCCTTAATATGAATATGGTCTGTCCCTGTACCAAAATTGGCGATCAGCTTCAGCTGTTTTCCTGCCTTAGATAACAAAGATTCAGAAAGCACATCTGTCACAGTTGGCACGAGAACATCAGCTTCTTGCAGCGCGCGCTCTAGCTCTTTACGGCTAAAGGGGTGGTCATCTTTATTGAGCCGAACATCAAAAAGTTCTGCCAATCTATTCTCAATAATAGCTGGCAGTTTGCGCGTTACAATAACTTTTAATTTGATTTTTTCTATCATTAAGATCTGCCTCTATTTTCTATTCAATCAGACCTTTATTGACTTTAAAAGCGCTACAAACTTAAATTTCAAAAAGATGGGGCTACCCGTTGCACATTATCACTTATCGCAACCTTTTCCAGCAATGACGACTATAAAACATTCGATTTTATACATTTTCTTGAAAAGCACCACATCCTCATCATATTTTCATATAACGTTAAGACATTCTGTTCAAATATTATTCTTGTCTCTCCATGCCTCTTTTATCGCACAGAAGACTCATTGCTATCGTAACCATAAAACACTTAACGCATAATCCTTTTACGACAACAGGTTGAAACTGTATGACACGCACTTCCTTTGCCTTTCTGCTCTTCGCAAGCCTTCTGATAAGCATTGCCTTGCCCATAAAGAGTGCTATCGCTAAAAAGAGCGTCTCTGGGTTTCCCGTGCCGCGCTATGTATCATTGCGCTCTGACAAAGTAAATTTAAGGCAAGGCCCTGGTAAAGACTATGCTATTAAATGGGTGTTTAAACGTATTAACCTTCCAATAGAAGTGATTGCGGAATATGAACATTGGCGCAAAGTGCGTGATAGCCAAGGCACTGAAGGCTGGGTGTTCCACCGTATGCTCACAGGCCGCCGCACAGCCTTAATCACACCTTCAAAAACAAAGCAGGATGTGACCTTTCTCTATAAGGCAGCCTCAAATAAAAGCCAACCAACTGCCAAAGTGGAACCAGGTGTCCTTGCCAGTGTCAGTGAATGTAACGGGCAATGGTGTCTAATCGAGGCGTTGAGTATTAGTGGCTGGATCAAACAAAGCTTATTATGGGGCGTTTACCCTGGCGAAAAAGTGAAATAATTTATAAAATAATCATTGCGTGCTTTTTATACGAATAATGAGACTCACATCCGAGATTTCCATATTTTTAGGCAAAGCAGGTAAATTACTAATTTCAACAGTGTCTTCTGCAATATCAATCAAAAGCTCTTCATCTTCATTATAAAAATGATGATGAGGTTTCGTATTGGTATCAAAATAGGTTTTAACGCCATCAACACTGAGTTCACGTAACAAGCCCGCATCTCTAAACTGATTAAGGGTATTGTAAACCGTGGCCAAAGAAACAGGAATTTTCGCCATAACGGCGCGATCAAACAACCATTCAGCCGTCACATGCCGATCTTCGCCATCAAACAATATCTCACCCAGAGAGACACGCTGCCGTGTTGGGCGCAGTCCTGAGTTTTGAAGTTGTGTATAGACCATATCCATAATACGAAAAATCCTAAGAAAGAATGTTGGTGATTGCTTTTAGCTACCCTTGTAGCAAAACAAAACATCCTCTTAATAACACCATATTTTACATGAAAATCCTATGTAAATTTTAAACTGCCATCAAACTTGGTATATTTTTTAACATAAATCTCATTTGAAAATGCCCGTTAACTATCAGATTATACATTATAAATCTGTTTTAGGTCATAATCTACGTACATAAATAGGCTTGTTTTCCGTTATTTTCGGTTAAATTGCTGGATTGCGCTTCATGATAATGTTAGGACAGAGTAAAGCGGAGAAATACAACCATGAATAATTGTTTTGTTTTCTACTCTAAGCAAAATAACTGACATCTTAATGCTTTTTTTAAAGTATAAGATGGGGTTACACTCTCCTAGAATGAAGGCTCTAAATAAGAAAAGAACAAAAGCTATGGGCGAACGTCAGTCAAGTTATAACTATGAAGAAATCCTATCTTGTGGTCGCGGGGAACTTTTTGGCCCTGGCAATGCCCAACTCCCTCTTCCGCCTATGCTGATGATTAATCGTATTACCTCTATTTCTGAAGATGGCGGTAAGTTTGGCAAAGGGCATATTACAGCTGAATTTGATATAACGCCCGACCTATGGTTTTTTGATTGTCACTTTAAAGGTGACCCCGTTATGCCAGGGTGTCTTGGTCTTGATGGTCTGTGGCAAATGACGGGCTTTTATCTTGGTTGGCTTGGCGAGCTTGGTAAAGGACGCGCCCTAAGTACTGGTGAAGTGAAATTTACAGGCATGATTACCCCAGAAACAAAACTATTAGAATTTAATGTTGATTTTCAGCGTGTTATGAAAGGCCGTTTGGTTCTTGGTACGGCTGAAGGCAATGTAAAAGCAGATGGCGAAGAGGTCTTTACCGCAAAGAAATTGCGTGTGGGTCTGTTTCAACCTGAAGAAAAATAAGGTCGACACCGCTCTACGGGGCTGAAATCCAGCCCCCATACTTTGTCTTATAAAGATAACAGAGCGCTTGATTTTTACAGATGATTAGGTTCAACCAAAATGAACCCTTTTAAAAGATATTGAAGTTAGGAAAAACGTATGAGACGTGTTGTAGTGACAGGAATGGGCATTGTATCTAGTATTGGCAATAACAAAGAAGAAGTCCTAGACTCTCTACAAAACGCCAAATCTGGTATCACCAAATCGGATGAATTTACAGAGATAGATTTTCGGTCTCAAGTATGGGGTAAGCCGACCCTTGATTGGGAAGAAGCCCTGCCGCGTAAAACAAGACGTTTTATGGGACAAGGTTCCGCTTGGAACTACATTGCTATGGAGCAAGCTATTAAAGATGCTGGCCTTGAAGAAGATGTTGTTTCTAATGAGCGCACAGGTCTTATTATGGGGTCTGGCGGCCCTTCAACAGAAGCTATTATTCGTGCTGCTGATACCACACGCAATAGAGGCCCTAAAAAAGTTAGTCCTTTTGAAGTCCCTAAAGCGATGTCGTCAACAGCCTCTGCAACCTTGGCGACCCCTTTTAAAATTAAAGGTATAAATTACTCAATTTCTTCGGCTTGTTCAACATCGGCGCATTGTATTGGCAATGCCAGTGAAATGATCCAATGGGATAAGCAAGATGTGATGTTTGCTGGTGGCAGTGAAGAGCTATATTGGGCTTTATCTGTGTTGTTTGACGGCATGAAAGCAATGTCGACAGAAAAAAATGATAACCCTGCTGTGGCCAGCCGTGCCTTTGATAAAGACCGTGATGGTTTTGTTATTGCAGGCGGTGCGGGTGTGCTTGTGCTTGAAGAGCTTGAACATGCCAAAGCGCGAGGCGCAACAATTTATTGTGAACTGGTCGGTTACGGTGCAACCTCTGATGGTTTTGACATGGTGCAACCTTCTGGCGAAGGCGCTGTACGCTGTATGCAACAAGCTATGGCTACCGTTGATTGTGATATTGATTATGTTAATCCTCATGGCACATCAACACCAATTGGTGATTTAAGAGAAGTGGAAGCCTTAAGAAAAACTTTTGGCGATAAAATTCCGCCAATCTCTTCAACAAAATCTCTCACAGGTCATTCTCTTGGCGCCGCTGGCGTGCAAGAAGCCATCTATTCTATTTTGATGATGAAACATAATTTCATTGCTGAATCAGCGCATATTGACGAGATTGACCCTGATTTCGCAGACCTCCCTATTGTGCGTAAGCGCATTGATACCGATGATATTAATTGTGTCATGTCAAATAGCTTTGGCTTTGGCGGAACAAACGCTACACTTGTCTTTAAAAGGTTTACAGCCTAACGATTAAATCTATTACTTGATATACTGGTAAATATTCGCTAACTAATGTAAATCCAAAAGATGATTCAGTATAGTTAACGACTATCATAGTGTAAAAGCATACTTATTTAACAATAGAGACGACTTCATGAGTGTAACAGACAAAACCGTAGCCCCCTTGATGGCTGGTAAAAAAGGCCTGATTATGGGCGTTGCGAATAATCGCTCTATTGCTTGGGGCATCGCACAAAAGCTTCACGAACATGGCGCAGACCTTGCTTTTAGTTATCAAGATGGTGCTTTCGGACGGCGCGCTGTTCCGCTTGCAGAATCGGTTAACTCAGACATTATCGTGCCTTGCGACGTTGAAGACAAAGAAAGTCTTGATAACGTATTTGCTGAAATTAAAAAAACATGGGGCAAGCTTGATTTTGTTGTTCATGCGATTGCTTATTCCGATCCTGCTGAACTTCAAGGGCGTTATGCTGACACAACCCATGAGAATTTTAACAACAGCATGTATATTTCCTGCTTCTCATTTGTAGAAGTCGCGCGCCGCGCTGCTGAACTTATGACTGATGGCGGTTCTATGATTACCCTGTCTTATGGCGGCTCAACACAAGTTGTACCACGCTATAATGTTATGGGCGTTGCAAAAGCAGCTCTTGAAGCCAGTGTACGCTATTTGGCCGCCGATTTTGGCCGCGATGGTATTCGAGTGAATAGCCTTTCTTCTGGCGCTATGCGCACCCTTTCTGGTGCTGGCATTGGTGATGCCCGTGCTTTATTTAAATATCAATCTGAAAATGCCCCAATGGCACGGACTCCAACGCTTGATGAAATTGGTGGTTCTGCGCTTTATCTGCTCTCTGACCTTTCTGGTGCTGTCACAGGTGAAACCCACTTTGTAGATTGCGGCTTTAACATTGTTGGTGTTCCGCGCCCTGAAGATATTGCTGATAAAAAATAATATGAAATTTTGAAACACTTTGTGATTTCCTAAATTTTAAGCCAGCTTTTTTTTAAGAGCTGGCTTTTTTTTGTCTATACTCATATCACTCAGAAACCCGAAAAATTCAGGTGAGCAATTTTGTCTTCTGGAAAGGCGCGTTCTTTGCAGCAGTGCCGTAGCACTGTAA